>JAKSZT010054580.1:157020-212572 GCA_026826555.1 Tolypeutes matacus
ATCTATCATCTATCTATCTATCTATCTATCTATCTATCTATCTATCTATCTATCTATCATCTATCATCTATCTATCTATCATCTATCTACCATCTATCCATCATAATCATCTATCTAACACTGTCAAATGTATCAAATTTATCCTTTAACTATTCAACAAGTATCTGGAAGAGCTTACTCATATGACAATCCAAGCTCTGCCCTTATCCTTTCATAAAACTTAAAAGTATCTGGAAGAAATTTGATTCTTCACTTATTAACTGATATCTTTTTTCACACACTTAAATATAATCTTCCAGAATAAAATTTCATTCTTTCTTGCTATGCAATCTCCAGTACACTGAACTGGTTTGAACTGAATGAACTTTATTTAAGTGGATATATAAATTGGTTAAATATTATCTAATAAATATTATTTTTTAGATACTATGTTGGTATTTCATGACACAGTTGAACAATAATCAGTATACACTTTCCATATATAAATATTTGTTTTTGTAGACCTTATGATTATTGGATTCTTTAAAAAACTACTAGCCAACTACTGTGGAAACAATTTTCCCTTTATGCAAAGAGAAAGTTGCTGCAGTCTCTCAACCTGGGCATGGGCCTCAATGATCACAGAGCCTTAAGGTTTTATGGCATATGGTCAAGCATACTCTGCTATTGAAGGATTGTCAATATGCTGTGTTCAAGGTGTGCTTCCCTGTTTTGACCTTCAATGTTTACTGTATTCTTCATCATAGCCTGCCCTGGACTTACAGAAAAAGCACTGTTATTAGGAGATAATTCAGAACGCATTGTATCTCTTTTGTGTAAACAGGGTATCAACTCCACAAATGAGATTTGATTTCTCAGTTGTAGCAAGGAGAGGACCTGTGGAAATAATTATTAGAATTTCTCCAAGTCCAGAAACCAGGTGAGCTTCAGGAACCTGTGCATTCACACAAGAAGGGACTTGGTAAATAAATTAGTAGATGCTTGGAAATATCATAAAAAATGTCCTTAAGTGAGTGATATTCTCTTAAATGTTGGCATGGAAAAAGAGCAAGAAATCCTGTAATGATGTCATTATATCTCATAAGTACTCATCTCTATTCAAATATCCATTTGCCATTGTCTTTGGCTCTAGGCAAAGGAATATTTATGTACTTATTGAAGTTAAACTTTCATATAATATCCACTTCCATGGTCCTCCTCTTTGAGGTTTATCTTCACTTTACCTCCAAATATTTAATCTTCATTTAATTCGCCCCCCCCCCCCAGCTTTTTTTCCTTTATCTGTAAGGATTTTTTTTTAATTAGTTTATTTTTTATTGTGGGTAAAAATCAAAATTTTCACAATACATACCACTATTGGTAAAATGATATATAAACATATATGCACATATGTGCATTTGCTTACAAAATTATTTATATATATAAATATATTTTAAGAGGTGCTTAGATTACCGAAAAATTTCCCCCTTATTTTACTCCTGAAAATAGTTTACCTCTCAATTTTATAAAAAGAGATTCTAATCCCTGTGGTATACCTTAATATGACATCCTTTCACCATTCCCTATCTATAATTGACAATATTGAAATATATCACAGTACCATTTGGGTTTCTCAGTTTTTGAAATTCTGTTAATGTCACTCTAATAAAATTGTTGTTTTCCCCCAATCATTTCAGGCAGGGAATCTGACTTTTTTCTTTAATTCTGAAGAAGCTTTAGACTACATAATTGTTACATAAAAAATATAGAGGATTCCCATATAACACACCCATCCCTCCCCCAGAATTTCCCCCATTAACAACATCTTTCATTAGTGTGGTACATTTGTTACAATTGATGAAATCATATTGGAGCATTGCTACTAAGCATGGCCTATAGTTTTCATTATTGTTTACACTGGGCACTGCACAATTTTATAGATTTTGACAAAATGTTTAATGGCTTGTATCTGTCATTGCACTATCATGCAGAAAAATTTCAGTGTCACAAAATTGCCCCATGTTACAACTCTTTTTCCCTCACACTCCCCTTAGAAACTCTGGTGACCACTGACTCTCCATCAATGTTACACATTCTTACATTACTAAAATAACAATAAATCTAATTTATTTCATACTTGTGACCCCAACTTATGTTTGTTCATTACTCATTCTTGAGGATTTGGGATGGTGATCCCCTCTCTAGATTGGATTGAGAGGGGTTTTAGATTACAACAGGGCAGATGGGTGGACCTGTCTTCCTTACAACTGTAGATACTCTGTTTTTTTGAAATGGACATCATGGTGCTTTTGTTAGTTGTCATAGGTGAGTCAAATGAACTGGAGACTAGGTGTTGCCTGCAGCTTTGCTGAGATACAGGGCTCATCCAGCATATGAACAGCAAGAAGATATAATTCTCTGGGATGAATAAAAGAGACAGCAGAACGATGTGTGGGATAATTATAAATGAATCTAACTCTGATACATTGGGAAGATAGGTTATCATATATTCCAAAGGAAGGCTTACCAAAGGGATGCCATTTCCTGGGGTTGTCTGCCCTGCCTATAGTGTCTAGATGTCTATAGAGCCTTCAGGAGCACCCCTATTTGAGGCTCTGTTTACTGTTGCACTCAGTGTGATCCTCTTGAGATTTGCATAAGTCTAATGTCTGGAATGACCTCCCATCTCACTTTGAATTCTCTCAGCCATAAAAATTCATTTGTATTTAATATTATCCCTTTTCAGTCTTGGTGTTTTTCTAAATGCATCACTAGTTGGCACTGGAAATAATCACTTGGTGCCAGGGAGGCTCATCCCTGGGAGTCGTATCACATGCTGGGCAGAAAGTAGTGAGTTTATATGCTGAGTATGGCTTAGAGAGAGGCCAATTTTGAATGTCAAGAAGGCTTTCAGATGGTAACTCTTAGGCAATAAATATTACTAGGCTAAGTTTCAATTTCACAAGAGCAATGTTCATAAGTATAGGCATGAATATCAAGGGCCTGGCATATTGGTTTGTCCTCCTTTGCTAGGCACTGTTCATGTGCTCTAGAGATTCATACACTCTATTAGAGAATATAGCAGGACTTCCCAGTGTGAGAATTCAATATTCTGTCAGTTATTTTGTGGGTTTAGCCCCACCAAGACAACACCTCATGACTACATGAACACATTCATGTTCCACAGAGGCATGCCACAGGTGTACCCCTCCCCACAAGTTCCCCCACCACAGATGACCTGCACTGACCCTCCCCTGCCACAATTGCAATCCCTCTGCAATCCAAGAGCTCCCAAAAATCAAAGCCACAAGTTAATAATAAAATAAAATAAATTTAAATAAAATATATGTAATAATTTTAAAAAATTGCACTGTGTCTTTCATCACCATAATCTCTGTTATCTTTTAGGTATACAGACAATTTCTTCTGCATGTTACCCCAGTGTTTTATTTTTTCTTACTTCATTTTCCAAGAAGTTTTAGGTTACAAAACTGTCACATAGACTATATAGGGGAATCCCATATACCCTCCTCCCCCCATACCCTCCCTACCTATAATATACTACATGAGTATGGTGCATTTGATATAATTTATGAACAAATATCAAAGCATTGCTACTAATGATGCTAATGATTTACATTATGTTATACATTTTGCAAAGTATACTTTTATAGATTCTGTCAAAATGTATAATGACCTGTATCTCTCAATGCAAGATCATGCAGAGCAATTCCAATGCCCCCCAAATACCCTATATTCCCATCATTTTTTCCATCTTCTTTCCCTCAGAAAGTATGTCAACTACTAAGTATAAATTATTGAAGAATAAGGTTCATAGTTACATGCATTAATATTGAAGGCTTGACATACTGTTCTGTTTCTTTTATTAAGCACTGCCTATGTACTTGGGATTCTTGCCCCTCTATTTGAGAATGTAGAAGGACTTTCCAGGATGAAAGTTTAATATTTTCTTATTTATTATGTGGGTTTCCACCCACTGAGGTGGCAGACTATGACAAAATGAACACATTCATATTCCATAGAAGCATGCCACAGGTGCACTCTTTCCAACATATCTCCCCACTCTCAATTCTCTGCACCAGTAAGTCTCCTCTGCATATTTATCAAGAGAACATGCCCTTAACTGTAGTGTGAACTATAGACTTACAAATCCCCAGAGCTCAACTGTGCTTTCCTCCAGCCATCCCCTCAGGTCCTTGGATTGTCCAATCCAACTCCCTCACCCTGCTCACCCTCACATTCCAGTACCTTCAACCCCAATTTCTCCCATCCACTGCCAAACCACCTCCATCCTCCTTATCATGTGTTTTACCCATATTGAGCATCAACTTACCACACTCAACTCCCTTATTCTGCTGATAACCTATCTTCCCAATACTAACTCTGTGAGTCTGTTCAGTATGCTTAAGTCATATCGGTGAGATCATGCAATATTTGTCCTTTAGTGACTAGCTTACTTCACTCAACATCAGGTCTTCAAGATTCATCAATGTTGTCATGTGTGTCAATGCTTCATTCCTTCTTACAGCTGAGTAATATTCCATTGTATGTATATATCACATTTTGCTTATCCATTCCTCTGTTGATGGACACTTGAGTAGCTTCCAACTTTTGGCAATAGTAAATAATGCCACTATGAACTTTGGTACACTTGTGTCTGCTTGTGTCCCTGCTTTTCAATTCTTCTGGGTATATACTTAATAGTGGGATTGCTGAATAATATGACAATTTTATAGTTAGCTCCCTAGGAATCACCAAACCATCCTACATAATGGTTGCAACATTCTACACAGCAGTGAATGAAGGTTCCCTTACCTCCACATCCTTTCCAATACTTGCAGTTCTCTGGTTTTTTAAATAGTTGTCAGTCTAACAGAGATAAGATGATATCTCATTGTAGTGTTGATTTGCATTTCCCTAATAGTGAGTGATGTGGAATATCTGTTCATAAGCTTTTAAGCCATTTTTATTTCCTCTTTGGAAAAGTGTTGGTCAAATCTCTTACCCATTTTTGGAATGGGTTGTATGTCTTTTTACTTTCAAGATGTAGAATTTCTTTACTTATGCTGGATATTAGTCCCTTATCAGATTAGTGGTTCACAAATATTTCTCCAATTGAGTAGACTGCCTTTGCATGTTCTCGACAAATTCCTTGGAAGCACAAAAGTTTTAATTTTACAAGATCCATTTATATATATATATATATATATATATATATTTTTTCATTGCTTGCACTTTGGGTGTAAAGTTTATGACAACATTTCCTACTACATGATCTTGTAATGCTTCCCTACACTATCTCCTACGAGTTTTATGCTATTAGTTCTTATATTCAGGTCTTTGATCAAGATTGAAATAATTTTTGTTTAGGGCAGGAGATAGTCATCCTCTCTACTTTTGGAGATGCATATCCAGTTCTTCCACTACCAATTGTTGAAGAGGCCTTTCTGTCCCTAGTTGAACAGGCTTGGAGGCCTTGTGGAATGTCAGTTGACCATATATGTAAGAATCTGTATCAGAACTCTCAATTTGATTCCATTGGTCACTATGTTTATCATTGTATTACTATCATGCAGTTTTCACCACTATAGCTTTGTAGTGTACTTTAGAGTCAGGTAGACTTCTCCTCAAATTTCAGTTTTCTTTTTCAACATGTATTTGAATATTCAGGTCCCCTTGCCCTCCAAATAAATTTCATAATTGGCTTTTCCAATTCAGTAAAAAATGCTTTCATAATTTTTACTGGGACTGTGTTAAATTTGTAAATCAATTTGGGTAGGACAGGCATCTTAAAGATATTGTGTTTCAGTCCATGAAGATGGAATATTCTTCCATTAATTTAGGCCTTCTTTACTTTCTTTTAACAATGTTGTGTAGTTTTCAGTGTACAAGTCCTTTACATTGTTAATTAAGTTTGTTCCTAAATATTTGATTATTTTAGTGCTATTGTAAATGGAATTCTTTCTTGATTTCCTCCTCAGATTGCTCATTATCAATGTACAGAAATGCTAGTGATTGTTGATTTTATATCCTGCCATTTTACTGAACTCGTATATCAGCTCTAGAAGCTTTGTTGTAGATTTTTTTGGGTTTTCTATATATAGGATCATGTCATCTGCAGATAATAAAATTTACTTCTTCCTTTCCAATTTGAATGCATTTTATTTCATTTTCTTACCTATGTGCTCAAGCTAGTACTTCTAATGCAATGTTAAAAAACAGCAGGGACAGTAGGCATCCTAGTTTTGTTCCAGATTTTGGAGGGAAAGCCTTTAACATGTAACCATTGAGTATTGTTAGCTGTGTTTATTTTTTTCATATATACCATTTATTATGTTGAGGAAGTTTCATTCTATTCCTGTTTTTCAAAGTATTTTTATCAAAAAAGGATGCAGTAACTAGTCAAATGTTTTTTTCTACTGCAATAGAGATGATCATGTGGTTTTTTTTCCTTTGGAACTCTTAATGTGGTGTATTACAATGATCTATTTTCTTATGTTGAAACATTCTTGTATATCAGGAATAAACCCTACTTGATCAGGGTGTATAATTCACTTGATGAGCTGTTGAAAATGATTAGCAAGTATTTTGTTGAGTATCTTACCATCCAGCTTCATTAGAGAGATTTCTTTTCTTGTGGCATCTTTATATAGGTTTGGTATTAGGGTGATGTTTGCATAATAGAGTAAGTTAGGTACTGTTCCCATCACTTCTATTTTTTGGAAGAAGTTAAGCAGGACTGGTGTGAATTCTTTCCAGTATGATTGGTAGAATTCATCCTGAAGCCATCTGATCCTGTTTTTTTTTGGGGGGTGTGGGGGGTGAGATGATTTTCATGGCTAATTCAATCTCTTTGCTTGTGATGGATCTGTTGAATTCATCAGTTTTTTCTTTTCTCAATGTAGATTACTTGTGTGTTTCTAGAAATTTGTCCATTTCATCTAAATTATTCATCTTATTCGCATACAATTTTTCAAAGTTTCCTCATGAAACACTTTAATTCTATGGACTCAGTGGTGATATACCTTTTCTCCTTTTAATGTATTTGCATATTCTCTATTTTTTTCTTTGTTAGTGTAGCTAAAGGTTTGTTAATTTGATTAATCTTTTCAAAGAATCAGCTTTTGGTTTTATTAATTTTTCTAGTGTTTTTATTTAGTCACAATTTCATTTAGTTCTGCTCTAGTCTTTGTTATAACTTTCTTTCTGCTTGCTTTAGGTTTAGTTCATTTTTCTTTTTCTAGTTCCTCAATAATTACATTTAGGTCTCTGAGTTTAGCTCTTTCTTCTTTTGTAATATAGGCATTTATAGCTATAAATTTCCCCTTCTGCACATGTTTACCTGCATCCCATTGGTTTTCATAGGTTGTGTTCTCATTTTCACTCATTTCAAAGTAATTACTCATTTCTTTTGCAATTTCCTCCTTGACCCACTTATTGTTTAAGAATGAGTTGTTTAATTTCAATATCTTTAAGCCTAATCTGCTTTTCTGCCCCGTACTGATTTCCAGCTTCATTCCATTGTGGTCAGAGAAATTACATCACCAAATTCCAATCTTTCTAAATTCATTGAGACATTTTCTGTGACTTAGCATGTGGTCTATCCTGGAGAAAGATCCACGTGTGTTCAAGAAGAATGTGTATCCGGTACTTGGATGTAATGTTCTGTATATGTCTCTTAGGTCCGTATCCTCTAATGTATTTTTCAAAGTCTCTGATTCTTTATTAACCCTCCTCAAGATGTTCTGTATAATGTTGATAATTGTGTATGAGTGTCCACCACTATAATTGTAGAGTCATCTATTTCTTCTCTTAGTTTTTTCATTGTTTGTCCATTGTATTTTGGTCAGTTGTATAAATATTTATGATTGTACTTTTTTGTTGATACATTGTTGGTGTTCAGGAACTGGGTTTGTGAAAATGGTGCTGTGGATGAGAAAGAAAGAATAAAACAAAGAGAAGAAAAAACTGGGATCATAGGACTCTCCATCCATTATGGAGAAAAGAGCACAGTCACCTCATAAAGTGTGGCTTTTATTCTGGCTTTAGAACAAAGAAAATACGTGTGAGCATGTGCAAGGGCAATAGATACTTGACAGTTACATTTTACTGAAATCAACAAGTCTTAAAGGTTAATGGCTCTATTCCTCTTTTCCTTCCTGCAATTCACAGACATTGTAAATCTTACAAGCTCAGGATGCTTCCCCACCCAGTTCCTATTAGCATGAGACTGGAGAGCTTGTTTATTACATTCCAAGGAGACCTTCTTTTCTGTCAGGAGTCATGGCCTTTAATTTAAACTCCATCATTTCCCCCTTTTTTATTAGTTAAAGCTCATAAGAACCATTATATAAGCTGATACAAGGTGACCTCCTGTCACACTTGTCTTCTTCCATAGGCTCTTGTGACTGTGCCTGTCTTAGGTTGTCCTCCTCTGAGGATCTTACCCGTCATTGACTACCAGTCAAGCTTTTGAGCACTTACATGGAAGGCAATTTCATTAATATTTATATTTTTTCAGGTTCCTTAAATGAATATTTTTTGTGCAGATAATTAGTATTAAGATCAAGGGGTTATTAGTAGAATCTTTCTACTAAATAATGCAAAATTAGTTTTTCATGGCCAAATTTCTTAACATAAATGCATTTATCTGGTCTAATTGTTTGTTCTATGAATATATGTTATTACTCTACCCTTGACAATACAAACAATTAAAATGCATATAACAATCATTCCTAATCCAATCCAAATTGATATTTGAACTGTTTTATTGTTTCCACCAGTGAAATGGAAATTTTCAGACCATTTTTATGCCAGTCCTTAACATTTTGTTGTGTCTGGACTCCTTGATGCAGGGCTGTGCCAGCAATGGCTGCAGCGGTTATGATGCCAATCAGTCCCAAAATTCCAGTTATTAAAAGTTCAATCAGTCTTTTAGTTCATTTTAAATAATGGTTGAGGAAATGTCACAGCAACTGGGATTCTGGAGACTGCTGCCAATGTCTGGTCATCTGAACTGGTAACCATAGTCCTTTTCTTCTTCTTGCTATAAAAAGAATTTGATTTTCCTGCAAATATGAATTCTTAAGACATGTAAATAAAGAGCAATTGGAGGAACTAATGTTCCTTTCACCAAAAGTTACTTTTTCAATGATAAAGTATAGGATCTCGTACACATACTGTAAGAAATTGAGTTGATTTTCTTTTTAAAATAGTAATATTAGTTTTGCTGCCTTGCCATTCAAAAAATTGGACCAGTTCCCAAAAATAATTTCCACAAATAACTTTGAGTTTTTTTAAGTTTAGTGTCCCATGGTTATGGGATCTATCTTCTTTGATTTTTCCAATTTATAGAGTTGTTAGTAAATACTGTATTACCAAAATTCCAGAAATAAGGATTACTGTCATTAGTAATTATGGTTGAATTATTAATGAACCAAGATATAGTTGTGTTTTTAATATGTTTCAGTATCCCTATAAGGGGCCAATACTTTGCAATTCCATAGGAATCATTAAACAACACAACCTCTGTAAGCCCATGACGTACATGCCATTTGTCATTAAGTAGTCTGTTGTGAGAGTGACATGTAAGGTTTACCATATTTTCTGGTTTATATGGCAAAGAAGGGAAAATTAGAACATAAATTTGAGTTTGATTTTTCTTTGTTAAAAGTATACTGTGATTTTTAGGTTGCATGTATACAGAACCATATCCAATACCAATAGGGCATTCTATAAAAGGTAAAGTTAAATTTTCTATAAGTTTCCCTTCTTATTTTAGCTTTAAGGGTAGTCATATATTTATAGGTGCTGGAAAATGGTGAGATTGATTAAGATAATTTTAGTAAGACTCATCGCTCCAAGTTAACAGCTCTAGAAGAGGTGGGTTGGTTATGTATGCCTAATAAGTGTAATTATGATGTGGTATCTTACCTTGACCTAATACTTTAACTAATTAATCTAATGTAAAACCACCATGTCCATAGTTTAAGTATCAGCAGCATCTTCAACTCTAGGCTTCATTCCTCTAGAGGGGATCCACTGCTGTTCTCTTCTTTCTGTAATGATAAGAGCAAAATCTCGGCCCCAAAATTTTACCTCTCCTTTTTACCATTTATTGGTTGTTTAATTTTTCATTTTCATTCTTTTTATTAACCTCCCATTGTCTTTTTAATGCTGTGGTATTAGAAATTTGTTGTCTATTAAAAAAAAAATTAAGGTAAGCAATGCTTTAGATAGTTTGTCTTTAGCAGATTCTCCTCCATCTCCCCCTTTTTTGTTTTTGCAACATTGATTTTATTGTTTATAAACAGGGGTTTAACTGTTGCATTCCAATCTTTTATAATATGTATACATACATTCACATGCTTACCAAACCAGGGGACACACTGATCTACTTGACTTATTTTTGGTTAGAGTTCTTGATAGCTACAAGATAAATGTTAATATATATATTTAGTTTAATAAGCTTATACTGACAATTAGAAAGAGAAACATGAATAACATAATCAATTAAAAGATTAAGTTAATATTGAACAAAGTTACAGAATGACAAATAAATAGAGCAGTTATATATATATATATATATTTACCAATATTTAGCTTTTAGCTGGGAAGTGTTGAATTATCAACTGATACTAGAGTTTTGGTCGACTATGTTTAGGATTAATGAATTTGATACTATAGATGTCAACTTGTGAGTATTTTGCTAATTCCTGAGGAAGAGGCCAGCCTTCCCAGGTAGGAACACAACACTCCTTGAGCAGTATACTTTAAGGTTTATGCATTAGTCCCTGGGAGAGTGGCCAGCTTCTCCAGGGAAGAATACAACACCTTTTGAAATGTACTTTATTCTTTTTAATTTGTTAAAAAGCATCCTTGATGTGCTCACTATTTTAGTTTCCATTTTTAAAATTTTATATATATATATATATATATATATATATATATATTTTTTTTATTAGCAGAGGTGGAGTAAACCAGATAAACTTAAGTTAAAGCATCTGCCTTTTGATTTTTAGGCAGAGAGGTAGTTTTATAACACATATTATTATATTTTAAAATAATTAAAATTATGATTAATAACACTATACTTTTATTTAATATTACACTGAAACATTATTAAATTTTCAGCAATTTTATACACCCTTAAAGTATTTATATGAAATTTTTATTCATATATCTTTAATTGTTATAAAATTAGAAAATTTCTTTTAATTGTACAGCAGTTTTAAATACTTCATTCAACTTATATCACATGAACTTAACTATTTTTAGTATTTTATCTTTTGCTAGATATAAAACTTGTTTCCTCAAGGAAACGTTAAGGTTAAAGTATAAGAAGCTACTTTGATAAAACACTTTCTTTTTTGCATACTGATTATTCAGGAGAAAAACTGTAAATTTTTGTTGAAACAGATTAATGACTTGAGAAACTTTGAGAAAGAACAAAACTTTAACTGTGTTTTAATAGCTTAGTTATTTTATCTTATGATAAATTTACTTTCTTTTCTTTAATAATAAAAGCACATTCTATATATCTTCTCTACTTAACTTACCACAATGATTTTAGAAACTGTTTCTAAACAAACTTCTGGCAACATACAATTACCATCAACATTGAACAAACTTGTTAGAATAATGATTTAGTTTGTCTATATCTATTTTTATTATTTTAAATTAACACCCATATTTATTTATTAATATAAGCACTTATTTAATGTTGGCCATTTGAATAAAACTCTTTTAATAATTTTTATTCATCAATTTAATATTACCATCCGGAGGTATCAAAATATACAGACACTGAACAACCAGACAAACAAAAAACAAGTTAAAACACATCAGTAGAAACATATATCTTTGATTTCACTTTTTTGAGAATTTTTCTGGAAACTGTATTGCTAAGTTTTCTTACTTTTTCAGTGGTTTAATTTTATTAGCTTTTATCATCTCACAGCCTTATCATTATGTAAGCAGTAGGAGATTTATAAAGTTGCTGTTGGAACTGAAGGGTTAACATCCACAGTTGGAGTTGAAGAGTAACAGAAATAAGACTACACAAAGACCATACATGAAGGGGAATTATTTCTCCCTTTTGATAAACCCTTTTTAAAACTTTTTTCACTAATTTCCAATGTTTCAGTTTTAAAATACCCCACCCTTGCGGCTGAAACCAATAACAACATTTCTGTACAAGAGAAAAAAGTTCTTCAAAAGTCAAGGATTTAATAGTTACACTGGTGCTTTTTAATAAAGTTTTTAACACTCTAGAGAACTCTTCAAAGTTCAACTGCTGATTACCCATTACCCTGGTGATTCCAAGGATGAAGCTTACCTTTTCTGTTTTTTTTTTTTCTCCTTTTAAAACCACTCTCAGGAGCTCCTTGGTCCGCACACTGACTGAAAGAAAAGTTTTGTTTTCAGTGCCCCACATTGGGCACCATATGTTGGCATTCAGGAACTGGGTTTGTGAAAACGGTGCTGTGGATGAGAAAGAAAGAATAAAACAAAGAGAAGAAAAAACTGGGATCAGGGGACTCTCCATCCATTATGGAGAGAAGAGTCCAGCCACTTCATAAAGTGTGGCTTTTATTCTGGCTTTAGAACAAAGAAAATACATGTGAGCATGTGCAAGGGCAATAGATACTTGACAGTTACATTTTACTGAAATCAATAAGTCTTAAAGGTTAATGGCTCAGTTCTTCTTTTCCTTCCTGCAATTCACAGGCATTGTAAATCTAACAAGCTCAGGATGTTTCCCCACCCAGTTCCTATAAGCATGAGACTGGAGAGCTTGCTTATTACATTCCCAGGAGACCTTCTTTTCTGTCAGAGGTCATGGCCTTTAATTGAAACTCCATCAATACATTACCCCTTTTATTAATAAATAGTGTCCTTCTTTGTGTCTTCCAACAGTTTTCCATTTTAAGTATATTTTGTCTGATATTAGTATAGCAACTCCCACTCTTGTCTGGTTAGTTTTTGCATGTAAAATCATTTTCCAACCATTCACTACTAACTTTCTTGAGTACCTGGATCTAAGATGAGTTTCTTTTAGACAACATAGAGATGGGTTATATTTCCATATCCATTCTTCCAAACTGTGTTTTTTTATTGGAGTGTTTAATCCATTAATATTTAATGTTATTACTGTCAAGGCAGGACTTGCATTAGCCATCTTTTATTTAAGTTTATTTATGTCATTTTGTTTTTATTTATCCTTTTATCCTTTTTGTTATTGTTACTAACAATCTTCCTTCCTACACTTTCCTCTAATGCCATCGCTCCTGTTTTGTTTTGTTTTCTTCTTTTATCTTGTAGCTCTCACTTTAATATTTCTTTAAGGTCAAGTCTCTTGTTGACAAATTCTGTTAATTTCTGTTTGTCTGTGAATATTTTAAACTCTCTTTCATTTTTGAAAATCAGGTTTGCTGGATTCAGATTTATTGGTTGGCAGTGTTTTATTTTGTTTTAGCATCTTAAATATGTTATAACATTGCTTTCTAGCTTCCATGATCCCCAATCATTTCAGGCAAGGAATGTGAGCTTGAAAATAATAAATTATATCCATGCAGCATATCTTCAGGTGGGCCTCATTCAACATCACGTCAGTGGTAAATTTCATGTGTATAACTCCAGGTCATACAAATAAAGACTTGGGAATGGAATAAGTCATGCATTCAGAACAATCACGAGGGTGAAGCTAAAGGTGTGATTAAACATTCTCCCAGCAAAAATTTTGGAAATTTTAATTTTAGGTAAAAATTAATTTGTCCTCAAAATTATAAAATGAGAACTTATAAAAGAGTAGTTGAAAACTCATGTCCATATCATTGGTCTTTGAAATGCAACAAAGTCTTCCAAAGTATTTAACTAGCTATGAAGATGAGCTGACACAAAAAAATAGAATCTGTTCAAGAAAATAACACACCATGTTCCAACAGAGAAGTTCTCACACTCTGGAGGATCTACTAGAATTTAATGAATTGGAATAAGATTTCATTCATAGCCCCACAATAATTCAATATGTGTTATCTCATATGAGAAAGAAACCCTATATCAGAGAATAATTTCAAGAAGTCCCGAGTGACCAGTTAACCTTTAATGAGTATAATCAAATCCACACTAGAAATAAATCATATAATTCTAATCAATGTGGGAAAGCCTTCAGAAAAAATTCTGAACTTAGACCACATGTGAGAACTCACACTGAAGGAAAAAATACAGATGTCAAATATGTGGGAAAACTTCCAGGAAATCGTACATTAGATAACACGAGAAAATTCACACTGGAGATAATCTGCACAAATTCTGTGCATGTGGTAAATTCTTTAGACAAAGGTCTTCCCTTAGAAAACATTGGAAAACTCACACTGTAGAGAAACAATACAAATGTCATGGATGTGCAAATGTATTTAGACAAGTTTCTTCCCTTAGATAACATGAGAAAACGCACATTGGAGAGAAACCATACAAATATCATGTATGTAGGATAGCTTTCAGTAAATCTTCTGTGCTTAGACAACATGAGAACACTCACACTGGAAGGAAGCCTTTTGAAGGCCATCTTTGTAGGAAATCCTTCAGTCATAGTTCTCATCTTAGAAAACATGAGAAAATCACACTGGACATAAGCCATGTGTATTAGTCAGCCAAAGGGCTACTGATGCAAAATACCAATAATCTGTTGGTCTTTATAAAGGGTATTTATTTGGGGTAGAAGCTTACAGTTACCAGGCCATAAAGCATAAGTTTCTTCCTTCACAATGTCTATTGCCATGTGTGGGAGCAAGACAATTGCTGATGTTTGCCAGGGTCCAGGCTTCTTGGGTTCCTCTCTTCCAGGGGCTCCATTTCTCCCTGGGCTCAGCTCCTCTGTTTCCTCATCAAGGTCAGCTGTAGACCATGAGGCTCTATAGCCTTTGCCTCTCTTCACAAGGCCAGCTGTGAAATGTCAGGAAATGACTCATCTCTTTTCCCGTGGTCTTCTCTCCTTTACAACCAAGCTCCTCTGTATGCCTACTTCCCAGGGCTCCAGCTCAAGACTCTGCATCAGAACTCCAATTCAAAAACTCCAACTCTGTCCTTTGCCATGTCTTTAACATTGATGCCCCACCTGACCAGAGTTGGGGCTCAGTGCCCTACCGATGTGGCCCATGTCATAATTTAATCATGGCCAGATGAACAGACCAGTTTACAAGCATAATCCAGTATCTATTTTTGGAATTCATAACTATATCATACTGCCAAACTGCTACACCAAGCAAATGTCATATATGTGAGAAAGTCTCCAATAAATCTTAGCTTAGGCAACATGCAAACACTCACACAGGAGAAAAATCTTATGAATACTGACTATGTGGGAAATCCTTTAGTCAACATTTTACCCTCAGACAACATGAGGTGGTTCACACTGGAGAGAAAGCTTTTGGATGCCATCTATGTGGTAGAGTCTTCCTTCAGATTTCTAACCTTAGAAAACATGAGAGAACTCACAATATAAATGTAATGAATACAGAATAGACTTTATCCATAGACTATTGTTTAAACAAATGAGAAAACCCACACAGGAGTATAATTCTATGCCAATGTACTCTTTGATAAATGCCTTTATTTTTAATTTAGGCATGAATGAATTACACTCGGAAGAAATCTATGTCTATATTGACCTGTAGGACATTTATCCTGAGCTTCAGCCTAAGTGCACAAAAGAAAAACCCAGGTTAGTAATAACCCCCACAAGAGAAAATCAGACAGGAAACTCTTTAACAAGAGCAGGAGACTTTAGAAGAACAGCAGATAATTCTTGCTGAAGTAAATATTCAATGAAACAAGTATGAAAAAATACTTTACTTATATCTAAATGTAATGAATGGAGTAAAGTCTTTACTGATTTACAATTTCATCAGCATGAACATTTTCATATGGAAGAAAAGCCAACCATAAAACAAAGTGAATAAATATTCAGCTGGTGTTCACGTCAGAAATATCAGAAAGGCGAAAAACCATTAAAAAACATGCTGTCGCATGCTATTCAGAATTTTGCCTAATTACTTTTTATTGAAAAATAATTCAGATAATAATATAATATTGTGAAAAGATCTGGTTATATTGCATGCAAAATTTTATAACAATTAGTAGGAAGAATATGCAACTTTTTTATAAATCAATACTTGCAAAATTATGTTAAGTAGGAGTTGTTGCTGTAATTTGTCTAATATGATCCAGATTCTATCTTTTAGGCAACACTAAACTAAATTATAATGACAGGGGTGAATCTAAACATAACATTGGATGTTAACTAAATGATGGACAATACAAAATGATGTAACTATTATATATGCTTAATATGTATGTGCATAGCATTAATTAATGGAACATGAAAAAATAAATACATTAATAATGTCTGGTGATGTATACATTTTCACATTTAAATGTCATTATTGCTATTTTAAATAATATAGGATGTAAATTAATGTAAATATGAGAAGGAAAATAATGTTGCCAGACTTGGAATAGTATTGGTATCTGGGAATGAAAACTTTGTTCAATTCTTAGTGAGGAAATGTGATATTCACTACAATTAAAATTAGTTGCCAAGTGATTTGTGGCAAAAAAAAATGCAGAGAAATCTCAGGGTATAAGGAGGTGGAACATCACTACAGATATGAAGCAGTTCTCACCCTCAAAATGTGTTAGAATTGATAAGGTATACATACCATCATTCATTAATTCATTCAACTATTAATAATATTTGTTGATTCATTTGGCTTCTTTTCCCTCCAAATACTCACTCTTTGTTCAGAATAAATGGTATTAATATTTAAATGCCTCAGAGGAAAAACAGTGCAACAAGAAGTAGGCCCATCTTGAAAGTATACCTGCATAAGGATATGCTAGGTTAATGGCAGAAACTGTATAATAGGTATTGGATCCTCTTCAGATCATTTATTTCAATATCACATATTTATTAAGGCTTTCAAATGTCCCAGGACCAGAATTTTCTGGGGATTATTTGATAAAATATACAAGCTTCCCACATTCACTGGAATTATGCCCTAGCAGAAATGAAAGAAAAATAAACAAGAAAATAAAATGTGTGAGATTCAATCATGACTTGGGATTCTGGGAATATCCCTAGTAAGAGTAGATACTGTAGGGCTTGAATATGGTGGAAAGGACCGAGAGCCAAGGAATGCTGAAATCTACCAGAAGCTGAAAAATGCTAAAGAATGAAGTTTACAGGCTGGAATAGACAAGAGATTAGATTGTCCATTATAGTCTCCACATGGAGTGTTTTCCTGTTGACTGAAATATTCATCTCACACCAAACCAATTTGGACTTATGACCTCTAGAATTGTAACACAATGAATTCTAATTTAAAATTGAAGTAGTTCTTATAGCACTTGATTATTTTTAATCTCATCCATTGTGTCTTTCATCTCATAAGTAATGTGACTTTTATTGCAGGCTTTGATATTGTTCTTTATGTTCACCAAGTGTCTTCTTAATATCCTTTATTTCTTTAGTCATATTTTGCTTCAACTCTTTGAATTGATTTAGTGTATTTGTGTGATTATCATTGATTAGTCATCTTTAATCCTGGATCTCTTTAGGATTTTTGGTTTGTTCCTTTAGTTGAGCCATATCTTCCTGTTTCTTATGTTGACTTGCAATTTTTGCTGATGTCTAGGCATCTGAATATGTTAGTGAATTTACTCTGATATTCAATTTCTCTGTCTTGCCTAGTGGTTTTGTTTCACAGCTCTTTTTGATTTTTGGTTCAACTTATTCTAAGTCTTTAAACTGGCCCAGCTAATGTTATCAAAATAGATCCAGGGACTCACAACTGCGGTGCAGATCTTTCCTCAGGAATTTTGTAAAAGAGACACCTATAAGCAGTTTTTATTTCCTGCAGTTTCCTGGCCAGCTGGCAGATGGTGCTCATCAGCAAATATTTCCAAGGAGGTGACTCTTTCAACATCCAATTTCAGGTCAGAGTCAAGAATCAAAGTGGGTGCTTCTGGTCAAATTAGCTGAATGGAAACCATTCTCTGACAGACCTCTGAAACACTTTACCTCTTCACAGGGAGGAATACCTCTGTTCTCCTCTCTGTTGGCTGCAGTATGCCACAGGTTTTATTCAGGCTGATTTCCATGAGAGTGGGTGATGGGTGCCAATCCCAGGCCCAGAGGGTTACTAACTCACTCACAGTTTTCATTTTGCCTTCTTCACCTATCTGTCTCTCACCCTCTTGTGGGTTATGCAGCACTCTCCTGGTCTGCAGAGTCCTAAAGCCGGTCCCTTGGACAGCTTTTTGCTATTCCTTTGTTGTTTTTGTGAGAGAGGTGAGCTCTGCTTACCTATTCATATACCATCTTCTTGGAGTCCCTTTTTCTTCTTTTTTAATATAAGTATTAAGGGCTATAAATTTCAGGACTGCCCTCACTGTATTCCATATGTTTTGATATGATATTTTATTGCTTTCATATATTTAGAGATATTTATTGATTTCTCTTGCAATTCTATCTTTGACCCACTTATTATTTGAGTGGATTTTAATCTCCATATATATTTTTTAATTTTCCCATTTTCTATTACTTATTTCCAGCTTCATTTCATTATGATCAGAAAATTGCTTTGTATAGCTTCATTGTTTTTTAATTTATTGAGATCTGATTTATGATGTGACATATGGCCTATCCTGGAGAAAGATACATGAGTACCCGAGAAGTTATTTTTAACAGAGTTTCAAGGTATGTCTCATTAAAATATATAAATGGTTTTGTGACTTTTTAGATAGGTATAGAGATTTGTTCCCTCCTTTGCTTTTGTCCTCCATAGAAAGGCACACATGAATAAAGAGGGCATCCAAGGATTCACTCAACCTAATTGGGATGTTCCAAACCCTTCCAGAACTATGCCATCCTGGACAGTTCCTCAGTGGGCATAGAAGCTGAGAAGGACCTGGCCCACCTCTAGGGAGTCTTCAACTTTCAGGTTGATTTGACACAAGTGCAGATCATGCAACTCTTCAGGGAACAAGTGAGGCTTTCAGGATGGGGAACAAGAACATGTGACAGGGAGACACAGAAGCCATCAGTTAAAAATGGAAAGGCCGTAAGGGCCTCCAGGCCTCATGTCTGTTCTTGGATATCTGTGCATTTTTAAACAGTTATGAAGGGATGTTTAAAAAGCCTTGTAAGTTCACCCGTGCCTTCACTGACTAATTAGTCCAGAACTAGTCAGAAAGTGTGCTATCAGAAAGGAATTCTTTAAGAAAAATCACTGAATCTTTTGTAGAAGCCAGGCTTAAATGACTACATTGTCCACTGCCCTTAGATAGAGACCTCAGACCAGCAGAGTTGGAGCTCTAGGAGACGTTGGTCCAGCTGTTTCCATTCTTGTGGTCCAATAGTCACTTTCCAGGCTCTGCTTTTTTCCATGAACCCAGATACACCCTTCTCATCAGGAACTAGGTTCAGCTGGGATCCTGGTGTACCACTTGGCAGAGCCTGAACAGAGGGACCTTCAACTCTGCAGGAACAGGTGGAGCCACAGGCCAGCACATGACTGCCTTGGATATCTGTGATTTCTTATTTGGTCAAGTAGTCTCAGGAGTAAAGGGAAAGTTCTGTCAAAGACTAAATTAGATGTAGTATCCCCATAAATATGGGTATCTGCTGGGTGACTCACTGCCATCTCAGCCAATGGTAGCCCTAAGATGCAATAATATATCCATCCTCTACCATAATATCATGCACTAGTGTTTTGCTAAGGAAGAGGCATAAACTCTAAATGCTATGCAAAGGCAACTTTATTTAATCAAATGAGTTTGTGGTAATATCAAATGATTATAACAATTGAGCAATCATTAAAGGAAATGACCAATTCAAGACACCAATTCAAGAATGAAAATATATACAACAACTCACCAAATCAGGGAAAAGCAACATCTGGTCTCTCATTAGTCTTGGAAGTGCCTTTTGACAGCCAGCCAGAGTCCTGATAGGAAATATGGTCCCAGGCAGTGCTTTCTATCCTGGGTGAGACTTCAAGTAGAAGCATGGGGACTATCTTCTTTTAAGTGGTTCTAAACCTCAAAACTCCAATGAGTCTTGCAACTCATGAGGAATGACCTAAATGAAAGTAACAAAATCCATCCAGTGGGAGAGTGATCATCCTTCTGCAGGAGAGACACATGTCTTGAGTTGCATTTATTCTACTCTATTTTGGTACACTAAAGAGGAACATAAAGGTTTCAATAAACATCAGCTTTAACTTGATGTTAACTCTACAGAGGATACATGCAACTACTACATCTGGTGACTTGCTCCTTCTAAACATTTGTTTTTATTTAATAGGTAGCAATGTTGTCTGCATAGCAGCATTACAACATTCCAAAGGATAAGTCAATCATTCACATTTCTACACTGAAACAGCAGAGACTATTTATAAGAAAGCTTAGGAATTCACAATTCTTAATAATAATTTTCTTATAGTACATCAACTAGACTATAAACTCTTTCCACACACTTTCTCTGTTCTCAGGAACTCCCTGGTCATGTGGATGAAGTTTCTTGGACACCAGTGCATTCTTCCAGGCCCTGGACTAGCCTTGCAATCTGGCATTTGTCTTTGAAAGAAAAGCACAGCCATACCTGTGCTTCAATTAACAAAACACATCCCAGGACAGCTGTGCCATGTCAAAAAGGGCCTGGGTTTTTTTGAGCCAGGGTTCATGCTTAATGTGTTGCCTGTCCTAAAAAGGCCAACCTGGCAGAGTTGAGCCCTGCTGAGTGTCTGGGTGACATTTGGAGCCATCAGGAAAGAGGGGAATAACTAATAAGCACAGTACCCACAATTGACAACTCAGAATCACTTCACAATTGATCTGATTCTCACCTTTATAGGTGTACCCAAGGTATGATGATCTAAACACTTAAGATTGGCTCAGTTACCAGATAATCTCTCAGGATACATTGGTAGAATCATGACTGAATCTGTAAAGTGATCATGCAAGTGAGTGGACTTCAGAATCATACAACTTGAGTCTCCAACTTGGCCAGTATTGAAGTTTTTATAAGTTTACCTACCTTAGTGCTTATGCAATTCCATAGTTTTACCTGGAAAACTGCAAGTGCCTAATTGGTAGTCAAAAGAAACCTCAGCATGAGAAGTAGGAATTATTTCCTCTTTGTCTAAATTTGGGGAAAGGAAGCAACTGTGCTAGGTCAGGAATGGGTCCTTGTAAATATAATAAAGACACCCACATTTTAGAGGTTGTTGCGATTTCCTGTGAAAATACCTTCAAACTAAGTCACAGGAGAGCTGATGGGAGGTCTCAGCTCTTTTCCCAGTTGAATGATCCTGAAATGCATGTCTACTCTGTGAAACGATGACTTACATGTTTACTTTAGTAAGCCAGATCAGGTAGTTTGACCCTTCAAATTTCTTCCACATAAAATATACTAGTGACCCTGTAAGATTTCTTATTTCAATGACTACTGAGACAGACTGCATCTCATTTAAATTGAGGCAGGAAATAAATGAAAAAAAAAAAAACACAACTTCCAGGGTATAACAAAAATGGGAATTTAATGTAATATTTAGGTCTAATGTTTGTGATTAACAACAAATACATATTACCCCTTACCAATTGATATTTTTTTCCTTTTATACAGAAATTCATTTGATCTTCCCCTCAAGTCCTCCATACCAGTAAATTCCATTACTTGTCTCTCAAAGCCCAGTAATCAATGATACATGCCACTTGCAGGAGGCTGAGGGGGCCTCGAATAAAACAGCCACCGACCTGTAACCCTTTTTTAGCTACTCCAAGGACATTGATCTCATAAATGGAATCCCAAACCTCCTTTACTAATGGGAAAATTAGTATCCCTGTGGCCACAAGGTCAGTGAGGTGGGAGTCAGAGCACCTCTTTATTGAAAAGAGGAAAATAATAAACATTAAAAACCACAAAAAACTAGCAATCCTTATCCCAAAGTCAGGAACCAGGAGAGAACTTTCCAAGAAGATTTGTGAGTCTGCTGCTCAATACACCATGCTTTACCCCTAAATGTTCACAGTAACCTCATGAGGTTTATCTGTATAATGTGGGTTCCCAGGTACCAAGGTCCCAAATTCTGTTGTATTGTATCTCCAAGGAATTGATGTCACTTCATAGGGTGCCTTTACTTGTGCCCTTTCTTTAGACAAAACATGTCCTAAGTCCCCTTGGGCTGCTGAATCTTCATCCTCCTTTCCCATGTCATCTACTTGATTCTATAATTATACAAACACATTCTTCCCAACAGTCTCACAGGAAGGCCTGGGAAATTTAGGACCCAATGACTGAGAAAGAAGTGGTTTAAGATGTACATTTTCTGTGAGCCTGGTCAAGTAATTGTGCCTCTTGGGTTTCCCGAGTCTCCCCAGGTGAACCATGGGTACATTCTAGCACCTCCTTCCAGTGACTTTATCAGGTGTATACTAAAAAAACTATAAAAGTCCAGAGGTCACCTGTATATAATGCATGAACTTAAAAAGGAAAGGCTTATACTTACCTGGCAAGGGATGTACCATGATCACGAAGGTGGTTTTTCCAAGGTGAGGATTATCCTTTGCACTCTGGATGTGCTGATCCCTGCGATTTACCCATATGTGAGAAACTCGACTGCATAATTTGTGGTAGTGCGGGACTGCATTCGTGCTCTCTCCTGGAAAAAAAATGGAAGGGTTACCACAAGTAAAGAAGAGAACATGTGATATCTTTCAAGGAGCCCCACCGTGGATTACATATCCTTATGTAATCCCCTCTTCTTGGAAGTAACCTGGATTTAGTCACACACTTATAATCAATATATGGCCAAGGTGACAAAATGTCACTAACAATATTTAGTAAAATTTTCATACTGCTCATTAACTATTTTCCTGATAGATTTGAGTTCTTTCTCTGTATTTTCCTTCATCTCCTTGACCAATTTTATAAAAGGCTTCATTTGATTCACCCAGATTCTTGTCTTTTTCATTGATGTTTTCTGGGTTTTTATCCTTTTCCTTTTGATGGGTCATGATTTCCTATATCTCTGATTGTCTTGTATTCTTTTTTGTGTACTGTATATTTTATTATTTTAAAACAGATAATTGATAAGCTTTTGTGAATTATGAGTGTGTGTTGAAATTTAAATACCATGAATCAACACAGGCTTGATTGGGAATGAAATCCCCCAAATAAATTGCTACCATAGCCTTTTTCCTGAAATTCCAACAACTTTGCTTTCCTGAAAGTTTTCAGCATCTATACAGTCTCTATGAGCTTGTTCAGGGTGGAAGCCCTTCTGTACTCCCACTTTTGCAGAAGAGAATGAGAACTGTCCTCCCTCTCAATAAGAGGTGAATGCACATGGAGAGGAAAGTGTCCATTTGTCCTAGAACAGTAACACTTCTGATGTAGATGCATCCATATATCCCATCCTACAGCCATTTCACATGCAGATTATTTACCTGTAGAGACCTGGAAACACTTGGTTAATGTACTGGATTTGATATTCCCCAGGCAGTTTCTGAGCTTGAATGGGAGGTGATCAAGGAAATTTAGTGCAGATTCCCAGAAGAGTCTCTAGCTGTGCTCTGATAGTTTCTTGATCACCAGGAGCCCGATTGTCTACAAGAAATGAAATCTCTTGCCTTTGTCCCAAAATCCACTACTAGACTTTAATCATTGCATTAAAAAACAGATATTATTAAAGCTAGAAACTCCTATAACATTAGAGCTAGTGAGAGAGCCTCAGACTTCTATCAAATATTTTTATACTACTCTATCACTTGGATATAAGTTTAGAACTGCAGGATATTGGAGAACCTCAACAGTCCTTCACTTCTCCTAATCCAGAAAACAACAGGAAACTATTTGAGAATCATAGACAAGGAGGCAGGCATTTTCCTCTTTTATCTTCCTCAGGGTTGGCCAAGTTAAAGTACACAAAACTGTGATGATATCTTAGAGTTCATAGTTGCAATACAAGTATGGAGAGATAAGGCCCAAGGCCTTACAGAGAAATGTTCTGTCCCTTTAAACTCTAAGTATGGGTCCAACAGGCTCTACAAGACCACTCTGCAATATATGACTGTGGCAGTTTTATGAATCCCCAAAGGAGACCTATTATGTTTGTAAACAAATCAATTCCTCTGGGTGTGATTATATTAAATTCAGTTGAGGTGTCTTTGATTAGATTACCTGTTATGATTGCTTATAGACCATTTTTATTTAACTATGTCAGTTAAGGAATGACTCAGTTTAACTCTGTCTATAACTCTACTATATATGGACAATTCAGAATGAGAAATCCCTGTCATTTTTGATCTTGCTATGTGACAGAAAGGAGAAGACTCAAACATCTGTGGTTCCAGGGAAGATAAGCTATTCACCTGACAGATTATAGCTGACACTGTGAAGAGAGCAGAACATCTGAGACTGATATAGAAGGGCCAGAAAGAACAAGTCCTACACCAGAAGAAAGTGAAATACAGGATCACTTAAGTATGAAGTCTCAAAAGACTAGATCTACAAAGGAAAAGAAGATGAGGAAGCCCAGAGCAGAGTAGAGACCAGGCAATGATCAACTATCAACTTGCTTGAACACATGGCACCTGACTTTGGTAAGAAATCACCTCTTATGTTGCCTTGAGTTAGACTTTCGATGGCCTTGGTATTGTAAGCTTTTTTTTTTTGCCTTGCCTTTCTTTTTTTTTTTTTTTTAATTTATTTTTATTGTGGGCAAAAATCAAAATTCTCACAATACACTTTGCAAAATGATACATAAATATATATGCATATATGTGTATTTGCTTACAAAAATGTTATTTATATATATATATACACATATATTTTAAGAGGTGCTTATTACCCAAAATATTATACGGAACCTACCGGGATTCCCATGTTGCCCACCTCCCACACCTCCCACCACATCCCACACAAACATCTCCACAAGTGTGGCCCACCACCCTCAATACCCTTTATAAGACAACAGATTTCTGATACTTTGCATATCACCCCTTTGGAAGACTAATACAATGATGGTTTTCATCATTAGGGCTGCTGTTACAAACTACCACAACCTTGGAGTTGTAAAACAATAGGCCAGCTCAATTTGTTTTAAAATTGGACTAAAAGTGGTAACAGCACAGGTATTACACTGTGATCTTGACTTTGTTCCTGTACTTTCCTCACAGAAGCTTCTGATTCAGGTTCCATCTTCCTTTTCTTTATGTATGTGATAAAGGGGCATAGATAGTTTAAGACATATACCAGGCAAAGATAATGATGACCAGTGACAAAGGAAACAAAATTCAGGGAATGCCGCTCCAACTCAGCTTGATGACAACTTTTTTTTACACTGAACACCTGGTGAAATTTCTGTAAGGAACACAGAAAAATAATCACCCCCTATTTTTCTGGGAAAAACATCACCTTAAATTTGAAAAATAAATATATGATACAAGGAGTATGGGAATTTTCCTTTTGGAATAATGAAAATATTCTAAAATTGACTGAGGTGATGACAGAACAGTACTGTGATGAATATGAGAGCCACTGAGTATACACTTTAAATGGATTGTACAAAGCATAGTACTGTATAACACAATGAATCCTGTGATGGAAGATGAACTGTGGTTAACAAAACAAATATAAGAACATTCTCTCATGAACTAGAACAAGTATATTGTACTAATACAGGGTGTCATTAACTGAGTGGGTTGTGAGAACAATATGACAAATGAAAGATATTGGCTATTGTTAGTAGTAATGTTTTGATGATGCTTTTTCATAGTTTGTAACAATTGTTTTATACATTGCAATTTGATGGTGGTGGGGTAATGTATGGGAGCCCTGTATGATGATATGCATGCTTGTTTTGTAAGTTCACAACTTATATTATATACTTATGTTCATGTATGAATGTTAAAGTTCAATTTTTAAAATGTTTTTAAAAATGTTACTTGGTGTCAAAATAATGGTCAAAAGCAGAAAATACCCACTTCATTTGGGGACTTAATAGGAAAAAGAGGAAGAAACATTTGCCATCCTTATGGATAATATGTAAAAAGAGGTTTGTTAAAGGTTGTTTACTCTAACCATGGAAATCCCCACATACTGCACAGGGAAGGGTTTCTGAGATGTGTGTTCTAAAGCAGTGATTTGGGTCCCACAAACTTCCTGTGAATAATCTCCCCAGTAGGGCCTCTGCAAACACAGCTGCTCTTTGCACCCTGACCTAGGGACATTGAGTTCCAGGCCTTCTCTGCTTCTAGCTGATAGTGTGATCCTGAATGTTTCACCCTCTCTGATCCCCAACAAATTCACTGATAAAGTATGGACATCTGACTGGACAAGGGTGGAGGAGGGGAGGAATCTGGGCATGTGAGGTCCCTGTGGAGTGGGTCAAGCAGAGTGGTCATACAGGTGGGGCAAAAAGACATCAGAGATATCCCATTATGATACACTGAGAGCTCAGTCATGGACTGGCCAGTTCTGTAGACAGAGACAATGATAAAAAGCCCAGGCCCAGAACCTGATATGAACCAAGGAGTCTGGGATCCAGAGGATGTTCCATAGTCTTGTTCCTTCTGCTGGCATCTCCTTCCCTGACTTTTCAGCACTGATCCTGCTGGGGAGGTTGCTCTGGTCACAGCCTTACCCGGGTTTAAGTCACAGACTCATGTCTCCTGGTCCCCAAACAAATCCACCTTCTCTACCGTTGGGATATCAAACTGAGACCTGATGGGATAGGGGTGGAAACATTAAAGTTATGTTTAAATTTAAATTTTATCACATACTACAACCCATGTATTTGTTTTTTAGCCATTTAAAAGAAAGCTAGAAGCTATTCATCATGAGGGTGAGATATATGTGCCATTCCCAGACATAAGGCTAGTAACTTGCTAAATCATTTGGTCTCTTTGTCAGTCTGTCCCTTTCCCTACTGGATGATGTGCAGCACTCTCCTGGCCTGCAGCTCCCTAAAGCAGCTTCCTCAAATAACTTTCTGCCCTTCCTCCATTGTTTTTATGATAACAGTTAAGCCTTTCATACCTCTAGTATTATATATTGCCTAAGAGATACCTACTGAAAGCCTCCTTATTGCTCAAATGTGGCTTTTCTAATCCAAACTCAACAAATAAATGCACTACCTTCCCCATGGCATAGGACATGTCTCCTGGGGATGACCCTCCCTGGCACTGAAGGATCATTACACATTGCCAACTAACAATGCATTTGGAAAAAAAACAACCAAAAGGGGGAAACATTAAATACAAATGAGTTTTTATGTCTAAGCAAATTCAAAGTGAGTCAGGAGGTCATTCCAGAAATTATTTTTATTCATGTCTCAGCAGGATTTCATTGAAGGCCAAAGTAAACAGAGCCTCAAACAATGGGTCTCCTGAGGGCTCTACAGACATCTAGACATAGGCAGGGCAGATAATCACAGGAATTCAACACCTTTTCAGTGGACCTTACTTTGGAATATATGCTCCCCAATATAACAGAGTTAGACTCATAATTACCCTATACATGGCTTTTCTGCACCTTTTATTTGGGTCTGTATTTAGCACTATAACCAATAAGTAAATGTCCCAGAGACTTAAATTTTTGGTCTGTTCATATTCCAGTTGAGCCCTGAATCTCAGCAGAGATGCAACACTTACTCTACACTGAACTGGACTCACCCAGGACAACTAACAAAGGATGATGGTGGACAATGCCTATCACAAAAAACAGATTAACCACAACTGTGAGCAAGACAGTTCCATCCATCTGACCTATGGGATCTAAGTCCCCTCTCAATCAGAAACAGAGTGGGCATCAACATCCCTACATCCTCAAGTTTGAGTAATGAACAACAGGGGGGATGCAACTATGGACTAAATAGACATTATTAATCTAGACATAGAAGAATATTTTATCACTGATATAAAGACAGTGGCCACCAGAGATTCTGAGAGGAGGGAGAAGGAAGAATAGGTATAACATAGGGCATTTTGGGAATATTGGAATTGTCCTGCATGACATTGTGATAACAGATATAGGCCATTATTCATTTTGTCAAAACCTATAAAATTGTGTTGTGCAAAGTGTAAACCACAATGTAAATTATAGACCATGATTAGTAACAATGCTTCAGCATGTATTCATTAATTGTAGCAAATGTACCACACTAACGAAAGATGCTATTAATAGAGAAAAGTGGTGGAGGGGGAGAACATGGGGTACGTGGGACAGCCCTATATTTTTGATGTAACATTTATGTAATCTATAGTTTTTTAAAAAATAAAAAACTTAGTTATGAAACATTTTAAATTTGGAAATCATGGTTGTGGGGGAAAAAGAATAATAAAACTCTACAAATTTTATTGTTATTAATTTATGGTTATTGTTACTTATTGTCATTAGCAATAACTCCTTTTATTGCCACAATCTCAGAAAATATTAGTACTCTGTCAGATTTGTATTTTAGGGAGAAAATCCCAGAAACTGAAAATTATTATTATTGCAAAACATTTAAAGTACATGCATTTAGGTTAGTTTGAATGTGGAATGAACAGCCTCCATTTTCCACATAAGTATATAAATATATATGATTATAAAATAAACTCATGCTTGTTTATGAAAAAAAAAAGTTAGAGACATAAGTAATATTTTCCTTAGTATTTCAAAATTCATTCAACTTGTGTGTAAGACTTTTACACTTTCTTCACTTTAGTTAAAATTTACATACAAGGGAATTCACACATTTTAACTGAGTTTTAACAGTGCATACATCTATGCAAGCCAATCCCCTATCAAGTTATTAAATATTAACCCATTAATCTTCACTCTACAAAGTTCCCTTATGTCCCATCCCAGTAAATGTCCACCTCTAGACAAAAAATGACACTTTCTAATAGTTCATAGCAATGGATGAATTATGTCTGTTCTGGAACTTCATATTTACAGAATCATACCATATGTACTCCTTTGGGTAAGGCTTTTTCACTCAACATAAACATTTTGTTTATTTTGGGAGTTCACTCATTTCTGACTGGTATTCAACTTTAAGACATACCCCTGATTGCCTATCCCTTTGTGTTTTCATGAGAATTTAGATTTTAACTTTGAACCCATTATGAAAAATATTCTGTGATAGTTCTTGTACACATCTTTACATCACATTGGTGGGAATCTCATAGCATTGGAGACAAATACTTTCCATTAGTTATGGGGAGTCTAAGTGTCAGAGTGGGAAATATTTCTAGGGCCACAGAAGTCTCAGTAGGAACATCTCTAAAATCAGAGATTTGTGCCTCTACTAATCTCCTACCCCTGGGTATGGTTTAGTGTAAACAAGAATGGATGGAATATCTTACCCCATGTTCTCAAGTTCCCCATATTATTTTTCCAGCAGAAATTAGTGCCTAAATTCCCTTGATGTGGAGAAAGGGGACTGGTTCTCAAATTTTACCTTCAATCTGAGTTTAGGCTATGTACAAGCATGAGAGGAAACAGATCAAATTGCTGGCTTTCTGTGTGGACATCCATACAGCCCTTTGTCTCAGATCCTCATTTCCCCATGTGTTAATAAAAAGGATTAGCTCCACTTTTCTGAAGTTTACTATGGGACTGAGGATTTTTGGGCAGGCACTGTCCCAGAGAATCATTGCTCTGTTGTTTAAAGTGAAGTTTGGTGTTCTACTCCCCTCTGTTATCTCCAGCCACAAATGTAGATTCTGGAAGTGAATGTGTCCCACTTCCATTCCTTACTAAATATTATAGATACACCCAGCATCTTCTCCACCTTATCACACATTCCATTTCCCTCTAACATACAGTTTGTGGTCCAGTTCCATGAGTCTACTTATTGTATTTAGATCATATCAGTGAGACCAGACAATATTCATCCTTTTGTGTCTGGCTTATTTCACTCAACATAATATGTTCAAGGTTCTTCCATGTTCTCATGTGCTTCCGCAATTGACATGTTCTTACACCTGATTAATATTTAATCATATTCACATACTATATCTTGTTTATCTATTAATCAGTTGATGGACACTTAAGTTGTTTCCCTCTTTCAACAATTGTAAATAATGCCACTATGAACATCAGTGCGCTAATATATGTTCAGAAAAATATATTTTCCAGAAAAATTGCCAAGTCATCTTCTACAGTGGATGTTCCATTTTACAGTATCAACAACATTGAAGGAGCATTCATATTCTTCCACATCCTCTCCAGCATTTAAAGTTTTCTGTTTGTTAAATAACAGTCATTCTGTATGCTGTGAGATGATATTTCCTTGTATTTTTTCTTTATTTTTAAGGGAACTTTAGATTACATAAATTTCACATAAAATATATAGGGGATTCCCATATGTCCCACCCTTTCCCACTCCTTTAGTGTGCAATAACATTATTTCTTTAAAAAATGTACAGACCTTAATTTAAAATATTTTATGGTTATAAAATGCTAACCATCATTTGATCCTTCAGTGAGGTGTAGACTTTTTGCTGGTGGAGAGTCTTGCCTCCACCTTAATGGCTATTGACTATTAAGAGTGCTGAAGTTTGGGGTGGCTGTGCCAATTTCTGAAATAATATGAGTAAATTTGCCCCATTGTTTGACTCTTCCTTTCATGAAAGATTTCTCACTAGCATATATGATGCTGTTTGATAGTATTTTATCCAAAGTAGAACCTCTTTCAAAATTTGTCTCACTCCTTTCATACCCTTCCACTGCTTTATCAACTAAATTGATGTAATATTCTAAACACTTCATTGTCATTTTAACAATTTTCACACCATTGTCAACAGTATTAAATCTCATCTCAAGAAACAATTTTCTTCGCTCATCCATAATAAGCTACTCCTCATCCATTCAAATGTGATCATGAGATTGTAGCAATCCATTCATATACTTAGGCACCACTTCTAACCGTATTTCTCTTGCTATTTCCACCATATTTGCAATTACTCCCTCTGCAAATATCTTGAACTCCTCAAAGTCATCCATGAAGATTGGAATCATCTTTATCAAACCTCTGTTAATGTTGATATTTTAACTTCCTCCAATGAATATTCTTACTGGAATCTTGAATGGTGAATCTATTCCAGAAGGTTTTGTATGAATTTTGCCAATATTCATCAGAGGAATCATTATATGGCAGCTATAGACTGATGAAATTATTTCTTAAATAATAAGACTTGAAAGTCATTATTACCCCCTTAATCCTTGGATTACAGGTTGACTGTTGTGTAAAAAAGCATGAAAAGATCACTCATGTCATCTTACATCTCCAGAGCTCTTGAGTTAACAAGTACATTGTCAAAGAGAAAAAATATTTTGAAAGGAATATTTTTCATAGCAAGAGAATCAACATTGGGCTTAAAATAAAGGAATAGCTCATTAATTGAGCATCAAAGATATTGCATTTTCTATAACTTGAAGTTTGTGTAAACCCTGTGTCAAGCAAGTCTATTGGCATCATTTTTCCAACAGCATGTGTTCATATGTGTCACAGTGTCAAATTTTAATTAAGATGTTTACATTGTTGTTTTGGGACATAATGCTATTGCACACTTAATAGAATATAGTATACTATAAACATAGCTTTCATATGTACTGTGAAAACAAAAAAAAAAAATCATGAGACTTAATTTACTGGAATATTTGCTTCATTGCCATAGTATTGAACTGAATCCACAATAAATCTGAAGTATGCCTGTATTCAGTAAACAATGTGGTAAAAAGATGTGCTGTCACAACTATCATTAGAGCAGAAGTAAAGTAGAATTAGCATAATTCCTTATGGGCCTTAGGGTTTTCAAAATAGTGAATGAGAGTTGGCTTCAACTTAAAATCACCAGTTGCATTAGATTGTTTTTCGAGGGTTGAAGCTAGGAATTGACATTGCCTCTCTAGCTATGAAAGCCCTAGATGGAATTTTTTTCCGATAGAAGACTCTTTCATCTACATTGAAAATTTGTTACTAAGAATATCCATCTTCATAAAAAATATTAGCTAGATCTTGTGGGTAACTTGTGGCAGTATCTATATCTGCACTTTTTTTCAATTTTTATCACATTCACAAGAGGCCTAGCTTTTGGCCTATCTCAACTTTCAACATGTCTTTCTCACTAAGCTTAATCATTTCTAGCATTTGATTTAAAGTGAGAGACTTTGGAATATTCCTTTCACTTCAGCAGTTAGAGGACATTGATAGATTATTAATTGGCCTAATATCAATATTGTTGTGTCTCAGGGAACAGGAAGATCTGAGGAGAGAGAGAAAGAATTAGAATGGTGAGGAGGTCATTCCATCTGTTAAAATGAAGGGAAATATGAAAATGTATGATCAGCAAAAGGCATGGAGAAAATTTTAATGTTTATGGAATATGAAAAGAAGGGCTTATATTTCATTTTGAGATGCTCCAATATTATTATTTGCATAGTTATTGCAGAGGAAAAGGGGGGAAAGTGACTACAGTAGTTTTAAGACAGTCAGGAGACCAAGCTGTTAGAATAAGTAAGGAAAAAGAAATTTATCAAAATCGGATTATGGTTCAATTTTTTTTTATCCAAATAAGAATTTATCTGTAAGAAGATCATTGATGACATTAGCAAGATTTAACTTTGAAGAAATTATTGCTGATCTGTGTAATTCAAAGATTTAGGTGGGTGTTAAGATATGGTAAGTGCATTTTCAGTTTGATAGTTAGCAGAACAGATCAAAAACTTGAGAGAAAATTGCTTCAGAAGAGGTTTTTGTTCCAAGATGGCAGAGATGAAAATGAGTTTAAATATTGAGGAGATGGAGTGTGACGAGAGGAAGAGGTTTCTGGTAAGGAGATTAAATTTATAATCAATAATATATTTCTCAAGAAAAATGAGAGAGATAATGTTCAATTGGAGACATTTAACATAACCACAGGTAACATGGCTTTTTCATTAAATAGGAGAGAAGGAGAACCAATGTATATGAATTCAGGAATATTTGAAGATAAGGACTTATAGGGTTATTTGGCAGATTATATAATCTGTCTGCTTAGTAGGAGGGAATTGAATCTGTTAAAAGTTAGGGGTGCAGTGCTGCACTAGCCACAAGTGGCTCTGTGATTCATTAAAGATTCAGACTACATGAGAGGACCAGTGGAAGATGACATCTGTTTAGGTGGGCACTCACCATTTCTCTCACAGAAGATAGCTGTTTGGGGACATGATTCAGCCCACGTGGTCTCTTCTGGGAGCCTGTAGAGCAAGAACCTTGGGGACATTGAACTGGAGGGAGCTGGACATGACATCGATGTGGACTGCTCAACATAAAATTGGAACATAGAGTAAACCAAAGAAATATAAGAAGTACAAAGTGTCAAAGAGAAAACTTAACACACACACAGAACCACCAGCTAAATAAAACTCTAGAGCAGAGAGATAAGCTAATGAACTGAATAAATCCATCAAAATAAAATAACAAGAGGGCAGCAAAAAATTACAAACCTTACTGAGAAACAGGAAGACATGGACCATTCCAATGATCAAACTAAAAACCAGGAAGAGATACAGAACATCAAACGACTAAAAAAAGCTGTCCAAACAAATATCATAGACCAACTTAATGAAGTGAAGGAAGAGATTAAGGATATTAAGAAGACAGAGGGAGAACATACTGAAGAAATTGTAAACATATGCAAAAAGATAATGGATATGATGGTGATGAATGGCACAATCCAAGAAGTTAAAAAGATGCTGGATTCACGTAATAGCAGATTTGAACAGGCAGAAGAAAGCATTAGTGATATGGAAGACAATACATCTGAAATCATACAGATAATAGAACAGATCGATAAAAAGATAGAAAAAAATCCAGCAGGGACTTAAGGATTTAACTGACAACAAAAAAACGCACAAACATACGTATTATAGGCATCCCAGAAGGAGAAGAGAAGGGAAAGGGAACAGAAGGAGCATTGAAGGAAAAATGGCTGAAAACTTCCTAACCCTATTGAGAGAGATGGATGTACATGTCCAGGAAGCACAGAACACCCCAAACTGTATAAATCCCAACAGGTTTACTCCAAGACATATAATTATCAAAATGTCCAATGCTCAATACAAAGAGAAAATAATCAAGGCAGCAAGAGAAAAGAGAACCATCACATACAAGTGAAGCCCAATAAGATTAAGTTGTGATTTCTCAACTGAAACCATGGAGGCAAGAAGACAGTGGTATGACAAAGTCAAGGTAAAAAAGAAAAAAATTTCCAGCCATGAACTCTTTATGGAGAGTTCAAAATATTCATGGATAAACAAAAATTAAGAGAATATGCCCATAAGAAACCTGCGCTTCCAGAAATACTAAAGGAAGTTCTATGGGTTGAAAGGAAAGAACAGGAGAGAGAGAGTTGGAGGAGAGTATAAGAACAACTAAAAAGACAAAAAGAGAAATAAAAACAACATATGTCATACATAAACCCAAAGAAAATATGGCTGATGTAAGAAATTCATCGAGACTAATAACACTGAATGTTAATGGATTAAACTCACCAGTCAAGAGACACAGATTGGCAGAATGGATAAGGAAATATGACCCATCTATATGTTTTCTACAAGAAACCCACCTTAGACACAGGGATTCAAGGAGGCTGAAAGTGAATGGATGGAAAACAATTTTACAAGCAAACAATAACCAAAAAGGTCAGGAGTAGCTATCCTAATATCAGACAAAATAGACTTTAAATGCAAAACAATTTTAAGAGAGAAAGATGGACACTATATATTAGTAAAAGGAGTAATCTCCCAAGAAGAGAGGACAATCATAAGTATGTATGCACCTAATCAGGGTGCCTCAAAATACATGAGGCAAAAACTGGAAAAGCTAATTAGAGAAATAAATGCCTTTACACTTAGAGTGGGGGAATTTATTACACCATTATCACCATTAGATAGAACATCTAGATAGAAAATCAATAAAGGAACAAAGATTCTGAATAATATATTAGAGGACCTGGACCTAATAGACATATACAGAATGCTACACCTAAATACAGTGGGATATACATTCTTCTCAACTGCACATGGATCATACTCCAAGATAGACCACATGCTAGGCCACAGAACAACTCTCAATGAATTCAGAAAAATTGAGATTATACAAAGTAATTTCCCTGACCACAATGGAATGAATTTGGAAATCAGTAAGAGTGAGAGAACCAGATTAGGCACAAAAATATGGAAGTTAAACAACACAGTCTTAGACAAAGATTGCGTCAAGGAGGAAATCACAAAAGAAACCAGTAACTACTTTGAAACATTCGAAAATGACAACACAACATATCAAAACCTAGGGGACACAACCAAAGATGTACTGAGAGGGAAGTTCATAACCATAAATGCATATATTAAAAAAGAAGAAAGAGCTAAAATTGAAGATCTAACTGCAAACCTGGAGGAATTGGAAAAACAAGAACAAACTAAACCCAAAAGAAGTAGAAATAAAAAAATACAGAACTAAATGAAATAGAAAATAAGAAAGCACTAGGAAAAAAAAATCAAAAGCTGGTTCTTTAAGATCAATAAAATTGACAAACCCTTAGCTAGACTAACAAAGAAAAAGAGAGAGCAGATGCAAATACACAAAATACGGAATGAAGAAGGGGATATCACTACTGATCCTACCAAAATAGAGTATCATAAGAGGATACTTTGAAATTTATATGCCAAAAAGAATGATAATTTAGAGGAAATGGACAAATTTCTAGAAACTCAAAAGCAGCCTACATTAATGAAAGAAGAAATTGATGAACTCAACAGTCCAATTACAAGTAAAGACATAGACTCAGTCATCAAAAACCTCTCAACTAAGAAGAGCCCAGGACTAGATGGCTTCACTGGTGAATTCTGCCAAACACTCCAGAAAGAGCTAACACCAATTCTGCTTAAGCTCTTCCAAAAAATAGAAGTAGAAGGAACAATGCCTAACTCATTCTATGATGCCAAAATTACCCTAATACCAAAGCCAAACAAAGATACCACAAGAAAGGAAAATTACAGAACAAGTTCTCTAATGAACCCAGATGCTAAAATCCTCAACAAAATACTTGCTAATTGCATTCAACAACATATCAACAGTATTATACACCATGACCAAGTGGGATTCATCCCAGGTATGCAAGAATGTTTCAACATAAGAAAATCAATCAGTGTAATACACCACATAAGCAGATTTAAAGAAAAAAATCACATGATCTTCACTCTAGATGCAGAAAAAGCAACTGAGAAATTACAACACACTTTCCTGATAAAAACACTGTAAAAGATAGGAATAGAAGGAAACTTTCTCTACATGATAAAGGGTATATATGAAAAACCCAAAACTAACATCATCTTCAATGGTGAAACACTAAAAGTCTTCCCTCTAAGATCAGGAACAAGACTACGATGCCCACTATCACCACTTATATTTAACATTGTCTTAGAAATTCATGCTCTAGCACTGAGGCAAGAAAAAGATATAAAAGGCATCCAAATTGGAAAAGAAGAAGTAAAAATTTCCTTATTTACATAAGACATGATCTTATACGTAGAAAGCCCTGAGAAATCTACAATAACGTTTCTAAAACTTATAAAGGAGTTCAGTAACTTCGCAGGCTATGAGATCAATGCTCAAAAATCAGTAGCATTTCTGTACACCAATAATGAGCAATCTGAGGAGGAAATCAAGAAAAAAATACCATTTACAATAGTAAGTGAAAGAATCAAATACCTAGGAATAAATTTAACTAAAGATGTAAAAGACTTATATACCGAAAATTACACAACACTGTTAAAAGAAATCAAAGAAGACTTAAATAAATCGAAGGATATTCCCACTTCATGGATAGGAAGACTAAACATCATCAAGATGTCTATCCTACACAAACAAATCTACAGATTTAAAGCAATCCAATAAAAGTCAACACTGTATTTTTAGGGAACTGGCTAACTACGAAATTTATTTGGAAGGATAAGAGGCCCCGAATTGTCAAAGATATATTGAGAAAAAAAAAATGAAGTTGGAGATATCACACTACCTGACTTAAAAACATACTACAAAGCCCCAGTGGTGAAAAACACATGGTATTAGTACAAGGATAGATTCATTGACCAATGGAACCGAATTAAGAGTCCTGATATAAATCCTCGCATATACAGTCATCTGATATTTGACAAGGCCACCAAGCCCACACAGTTTGGAGAGAATGGCCTCTTCAACAAGTGCAGCATGGAGAACTGGATATCCTTATCCAAAAGAATAAGGGAGGAACACCATCTCACATCTTCTATGAAAATCAACACAAGATGGATCAAAGATCTAAACATAAGAGCCAAGATCATAAAGACTTTGGAAGATAATGTCGGGAATCATCTACAGGGCTTGTAATAGGAAATGGTTTCATGACCTTCACACCCAAAGTATAAGCAGCACATGAAAAAAAAAAACAGATAAATGAGATCTCCTCAAAATTAAAAGTTTTGCACCTCAAAGGACGTTATCAGGAAAATAAAAAGGCAGCCTAGGCAATGGGAGAAAATATTTGGCAACCATATATCTGAAAGGAACCTAATATCCTGCATATATAAAGAAACCCTAAAACTTGAAAATAAAAAGACTAACAACCCATTTAAAAAGTGGGCAAGTGACCTGAAAAGATACTTCTCCAAGGAAGAAATACAAATGGCTAAAAGGCACATGAAAAAAATGCTCGATACCTCTAGCTATTAGAGAAATGCAAATCAAAGCTACATTGAGATACCATCTTACACCGATTAGAATGGCAGCTATTAAAAAAACAGCAGACTATAAGTGTTTGAGAGGATGTGGAGGAATGGGAACTCTCATTCACTGCTGGTGGGATTGGGGAATGGTCTAGCCACTATGGAGGACAGTTTGGCGATTCCTCAAAAAACTAACAATAAATCTTCCATATGATCCAGCAATTCCCTTGCTGGGTATATACCCTGAAGAACTGAAAGCGAGGACATGAACAGATATATGCACACCATTGTTCATAGTGGCATTGTTAACTACTGCCAATAGCTGGAATCAACCCAGGTGCCCATCAACAGATGAATGGATAAACAAAATGTGGTACATACATACAAAGGAATATTACTCAGCTCTAAGGAGGAATAAAGTGCTAACACGGGATAACATGGATGAATATGGAAGACCTTATGTTGAGTAAAGCAAGTCAGGCATTGAAGGTTGAACATTACATGACCTCACTGATATGAATTAAGGAAATTGAGCAGTCTCTGAGAACTATTGTCTGAAATATAGGTGTACAAGAAAGAGAAAGAAAAGAGAAAGTTGTGAGCCATCACCCATATGGACTTAAGCTATGGTAAAGAGTTTAGATGTATATTGAAGGGGTATGACAGGAGGGTAATGATATATTGGGTTGGGTAGTGCAGGGTTGACAGGTGGGTAGATTGGGAAAGATGGGTTAGAATACCCAAGATACTGAGGGGAGAGCAGAAATAGACAGGTGGGCATCTCTTAAGAGCAAATGCATTTTCTAATAGTGGAGGACAAACCAGTGTGTCATGACCTCTTTTTGCATGTAACTATGAATCTTGTCATCCAATGAGTCAAGGCAGGGGGTCATCATGGGACATGGGGGATGGGGAGGAAGGAACAGAATAGATCAAACAGGGGGTATTTAATGGTCAGTGGAAACGTTTTTCATTACCTGACAGTGATGGACTTGGGACATGGTAAATGTCATCAAAATTTATAAAAGTGTACAATCCAAAATGTAAACCATACTGTAAACCATTGTCAGTGTTTAGTAGCTATGTTTCACTATCTGTATATCAGTTATAACAATATTACCATCCACATACAAAAAGGTTTTAATATGGGATGAGGAAAGGGGGAGGAAGTTGGGTATATGAGAGGGTCTTGCATTCTGTGTGTGACTTTGCTATGACCTAAAACTTCTTTGAAAATTAAATTAAAAATAGTGAGACACTGGAGAGTGAGAGGGGGAAGGTGACACAGTACAGACTGGACACCAGATAGTGCAGTGATAAAAGGCAAAAGGTCAAAAAAATTTTTTTAATTTTTAAAAATTTTTTCTCACTTTTTGAATAACCCAATCCTTTAATTTAATTTTATTTTAGTTATTTTTTAAGTTTTCATGTATTTTACCTCTTACATTTAAACATCATTATTATTCCATTTTCCTATTAATTGTATTTGGCTACTGTATTGGCTTCATCTTCAAAGAAGCTTTGGATCACATAAGGTTACAACTGGGGTGGGAGAGGATCGTTGGTGGGGGGTGTCAGGGATGGGATGCATGGGAGGAGTTTCACCTGAACATATATTTAAGGTATATAAAATTGTTCAAATGCTCATGGGGCATGGTCACAGTGGGTGGAGAACCACTCAATAAATGAGAGAATACTGAATTCCCAACCCGGACAGCTCTGCCATATTCTTCAAGGGAGTAGCAACAGTACCCCAAGTGCAGCGGCAGTGTCTGGCAAAGGAGGATGATCCACTGATGGGCTCTTGGTATTGATGACTAGCTTTATGACTCTTTGCTCTTGAAATTGAAACTTAGCCTGTTGTTATGGGGTGCCTAAGGGTTTCCTCCTGAGAGCCTCCTTGTTGCTCAAATGTGGCCTCTCTCTAAGCCAAACTAACCATATGAATGCATTACCTTCCTCCCAGCATGGGACATGACTCCTAGGGATGAGTTTCCCTGGCAATGAGAGATTACTAACAAGTGCTAAGAGGCAATACAACTGGAAAAAGACCGCATATAAAAGGGGAAAAGGTAAAGACAAATGATTTCATATGGCTAAGAGACTTCAAAGTGAGTCAGGAAGTCATCCCACAGGTAACACTTATGCACATCTCAATAGGACCTCATAGGCTTCCAATGTGGATACACCCCATATAGAGGGGCTCCTGTAGACTTTGGAGACACCCAGGTCCTATATCAGGGTGGATAGCCCCAGAGTTTTGCACCTTCTCAGTGGGCCCTACTTTGGAATCCTTGCTCCTGAGAGTAACAGATTTGGACCCAAATATGTATTCCCTGCACATGGTCCGTCTGTCCCTTCTATTCAAACCTATACGTGTTGCTGGAGTTTGTAGGTGTACTTCCAGAGACCATAGTCTTTGTGCTGTCCATGTGCGAGTTGGGCCCAGAATCTCGGTGGAGATGCAACTCCTACTCTACAGCACAATGGACTCACCCTGGACACCTGGTGGGGAGGTGATGATGGACAATGGCCATCCCAGGGAATAGAGAGAGTCTGCAGCTGTTGGCAGGATAAACCCATCCATTTTATCCATGAGATATAAGCTCCTCTCACTTGGAGGTGGAGTGGACATCACCATCTCAGACTCCTCAGGATTGGGGGAAGAGCTATGGACTGGTGTGGATTTACTGGTATTCTGTTACAGGCATATTGAGATTCATGCAATGGAAGTAATTTCAACATTAATGTGGAGCCAGTGGCCACCGGATGCTTTAAGGGCAGGGAGAGGGAAAAGCAATTTTAATACAGGGGCTTTTTCAGGACTTGGTAATTATCTTGAGTGACGTTGCAATGACACATATTGGTCATTTTATGTCATTATATAATGTCCTGAACTGTGTGTGAGAGAGTGTGATCTATAATGTGAACTATGGTCCATGCTTGGTGACAAAGCCCCAAAATGTGTATATCTATTGCAGGTGATGTGCACACTAGTGAAGGATGTTTATGTAGGAGGTTGTGGGAGGAGTGGGAAGTGGGGCATATGGGAATCCCTACAATTTTTGTGTAACATTTATGTAATCTAAGTATCTTTTAAAAAATAGAAAATAAAATTTTATAAAAAAAGTGAGGGGTAATGTGAGAATGCATGATCATCATGAGGCATGGGAAATTTTTAAGTGTTTATGGAGTATGAAAGAATGATTTAATTGGCAAGACCAAGCAGGATTGTAGCTAGTGCTTATGACTCTGTTTCAATGGAGATCAATATCCTAGCCATGTGCTGTTTCATTCAAAAAATGCAAATATTTGGAGCCAGGGACTACTAGGGCTTTCATAATTGAATGTGGTAAATCATCATACAGACATAAGAAAATAAGTGGTCTTGATTTGTATATGTTAATAACAGTTACTGTGGAGTCAACTGGACAGTAAAAATAATGAGAAATAGAGGCTGAAGTTTGTCAAGGGGCACCAGTGTGCTGGAGGTCCATGTGTAGATAGAGAATGTGGACATGGGGAGTATTTGTGTGAATAAACTAGAACAGGAGCTTGTGATAAAAGGGTAGGACTTCTGATTAGAGAAGTGATAAGGACATTCCAACTAACATCTAGGAGTAGTATGTAAGTCCCAAAGAATTTGAGATAAGCAGACAGGAGAACAAAAATTCACATTTTTGCTGTGTCATTTTCTAATCATGTAATTTTTTTTCATATTAATATTTTCTGAACCTCTGGAGTGTGTTATTTATTAAATTGGTCAATAAACCATAAGCAGAAGGATCATTATAAGTAGTAAATAAGTGAATACCTATAAATCTTCAAGAACAGACTTATGGTGCTGGTGTGCACTCACACAGAAGGTTTGATTGAATAAGGGTTTGGTCCAAGCTCATGTGTGTCATGAATAGACAAATGTAGCAGTTTAATAACAACTTCCCTCTAGGAATGGGTCCTGTAGCCACCATGAAGACTCATACTCCTTTGGTAGAATTTCTATCCTCAAGAAATCTGTCAATATTTGAGGAGAAAGGATTAAATGAACTGTGGGACAGGCACAAAATGGAAAACAATGTCATCATTAAAACTGATGGTTCTCAGAGACTGCTCACTTTCCTCAGTTCAGATCAGTGAGGTCATATACTGTTCATCCTTCAGTGCCTGGCTTGCTTCACTCAACATAAGGTCTTCAAGATTCATCCACGTTATTCCATGTGTTAGCACTTTTTTTCCTTCTTACAGCTGAATAATATTCCATTGTATGTATGTACCACATTTTGCTTATCCATTCGTCTGTTGATGGGCACTGGGGCTGCTTCCAACTTTTGGCAATGGTGAACAATGCCGCTATGAACATTGGTGTGCATATATCTGTTTCTGTCTTTGCTTTCAGTTCATCTGGGTATATACCCAGCAGTGGAATTGCTGGATCATAAGGAAGATCCATTGTTAGTTTTCTGAGGAACCGCCAAACTGTCCTCCACAGTGGCTGGACCATACCGCAGTCCCACCAGCAGTGGATGAGGGTTCCTATTCCTCCACATCCTCTCCAACATTTAGTGTCTCCTGTTTTTTTAATAGCTGCCATTCTGATGGGTGTAAGATGGTATCTCATTGTAGTTTTGATTTGCATTTCCCTGATAGCAAGCGACCTCTTAAAATATATTTATATATATACATAAATAACATTTTTGTAAGCAAATGCACATATATGCATATATATTTATATATCATTTTGCAAATATTGGTATGTATTGTGAAAATTTTTATTTTTACCCACAATAAAAAAAAAAAGAAAAGAAAAAAAAAATATATGAAAAAGGAAAAAAAAAGTTATTGAAGCAATAGACCAATAAGTCCATAAAAAGAATATTGCTTTTCAAGAAATAGTACCAACTTTTTATGGCAATTTAGGATATGATAAAGTATGTGAAAAGAAATAAAACAAAATAGAATTAAAAAAAACTGATGGAATAAATGAATTAATTATAGACAAGCCAATATGAACAATTGACTAAGTGAAAAACACAGCAAGACAATAGAAAGCACATTGTGATGCATTCTGTAAAGAATGCTCTCATTCTCTCATCTGTGCATCTCTGAAAAGAAAAATGCTCAGGAGATATGAAACATAATAGTAAAATGGTTCATTTTTGGCATACAGAATGTTAGATGATTCTTCGTTTTCTTCTTGTGTCTTATCTGCACCTTCTATTCATTCTAAAATGAACATGTATTACTTTTGTAAACAGAATAATTTCAAAAATAAATAAAAAAATGTGCACAGGGCCAGCTACATAATCTGTGGGGCTCAATGCAAGTGAAAATGCTAAGCCCATTGATAAAAGATTATTAAGAATTTTCAGATGGCATCTGTAGAGTGTGGGCCCTTCTGAGCAAGTTGATGTTGAAGTGGAATCTGGCTGTGTGAATGGAATGTTATAGAGAGAATTACCAGGACCTTCAGCCCCACATAGAAGTGTAGTGGGGCAGTGTGCAAGTCAGAGGGGTGGGGCAATAATGTTCTTAAGAGACAGAAATAGACCCCAAACATGTTAGGAGACCTTTGCCAGCCCATAGTGCCTCCACACCCCACCTCAGGCATGGCCCACAAAGTCTCCTCTCCTGGGGTCTCAGAGTGAATGCTCCCCACCAGAAGGCAAATGAATATGTTCAAATTGCACTGATGGAGTTGTTAGGCATTTGGCAAAACTTCCCAGGAGGGAGCTGGTAGCGGTTGTGCTGTGGAGGCTTCAGTTACTCAGAGGAGGGGAAGAGGGAAACAGCCTGGGAAATGAGGGTAGGTTAAAGGACTGTGAGGCTGGAGTCCTGCAGCCAGGAAGAGGTTGGGGGCACAGCCTGAGAGGCATGGCAAAAAGTGGTCAGGGTGAGAATACTCTTGATCCATCTGAGGATGCACTGCTCCCTCCGCTGTTAACCTCATGGACCTTCCTGGCCTCCAGGTTTCTTACTGATTCTCTCCAAGTCCTGAACACCAAACACTGAGTGGACCAGTGTCTGTGAAACCTTAAAGGCTGCTCCAAAGGACAGGCAATGGGCAGTGGGTCATAGATGATTGCATAGACAGTTGGATTTCTGTCTCCTGCCAGAAATTTCTTCCACTTACTCTAAGGATGCCCTGAGGGGTGGGATATAGCAGCAGCCCAGCAATGAGTGTGGATGTCCCTTGTTTTCCATTCATCACTAAACCCTGGCTCTGACCCCATAAAGCCAGACGTATCCACTGAGAGATGGACAGAAGAGCAGTGATTCAGGAAAAGGGAAAAAAGAGAAAAAGGTAGGGGGAGAAGAGTGGGTCAAGTAATGGCAAGGTTGAAAGTCAGTGTTGGGAATCTAATCATGTCACCTCTGAAGACTGTGTAGATGTGACCTAGACAGGCCAGATAAGAGTAGGAGAATGGGTACAAGGATACTGCACAGTCCAGAGGGAATAGGCTCAGGAAGTGACAGGGAGAAAACACTTCCCACTCACTATTCTTCATACAGTGTTTGTAGACATGCAGGGCTGCTGTGAGAATAAATTTTTGTTTTGTTTTATTTTTTAATTTACTTTGTCTTTTAATATTCTTTATTTTTTAATTGTTACTTAGAATACATAAATGTTACCGGGAATATATAGGGAATTCCCACATGCCCTATCCTCACACCTCCCACATTTTCCCACATTGGCAACATCTTTCATTTGTGTGGTACATCAATTGCAATTAATAGACACATTTTGGAGCATTGCCACTAAGCATGGATTATAGTTTATATTATAGTTTACACTCTCTCCCACTGAATTCTGTAGGTTATGTCAAGATATATAGTAAGCTGTATCTGTCATTGTAATGTCATTCAGAACAATTCCCAAATCTGAAAAATGCCCCTGTATTATACCTGTTTTTTTGCTCTAACTACCCTCAGAACCTCCAGTGGCCACTGCCTCCACATCAATGATATTTCTTCCAATGCTAGAATAACAATAGTACATAGAAGAATACCAGTAAGTCTACTTTAGACCATAGTTCATTCTCCAATTCTGAGGATTATGGGATGGTGGAGACCACTCAACCTTTAACAGAGGGGTGGGGCTTTGGTCCCATATGACCCAAGGATGGGACTCTCTTGTTTGCAGTTGTAGAGACTCTCAGTTCCTTGGTATGTTGGTTATCCATCATCTCCTCCTTGTTAGTTGTCCAGGGTGAGTCCAATGAACTGCAAAGTAGGTGTTGAAACTGTTGAGATTCAGGGCCCACCTGGCACTTGGACAGCCCAAGTTTCAAGTCTCTTGGACATACACATACCAACTTTTACTAATTATAAGTTCAAAAGAAGGACAGAAGAGCCATGTATAGGGAAATTGCAACTAAGCCCAACTCTGTCACACTGGGGAGCATAAATTCCAAAATAGGGCCCACTGGAAAGGGACCACACTCCTAAACTATCTGCCCTGACTATAGTGTCTGGAAGTTTCCAGAGCCCTCAAGATCCCTGCTATTGAGGGTAATATGTAGTTTGGCTGTCAAAGAAATCCTGCTGAGATGTGCATAAGCCTTAACTCTGGAATGACCTCCAGACAAATTTTGAAGTCTTTTATCCATGAAAACTCATTTGTCTTTACCTTCTCCCCATTTTGGCCAAGTTTTTTTTTTTTTTTTCAGTTTCATTTATTGTTGATAATTGGTAACAATCACTCAGGTCCATGGATGTTCATCCCCGGGAGTCATGTACCACACTGGGGGGAGTCATTTTGTTTATATACTGAGTTTAGCTTAGAGATAGGTCACATTTGACTCCCAGGAGGTAACTCTTTGGTACCCTAAAACACTAGGTTAAGTTTCCATTTCAAGAGTAAAAATTCATAAGCACAGTCACCAATATCAAGGGTCCACCAGTGGACAACCCTCCTTCACTAGTCATTGTCCCTGTACATGGGGCATTCTTGGTGTTCCATTAGAGAATGTGGCAAAGCTCCCCAGGATGGGAATTTGATATTCTTTTGATTATTTTGTGAATCTCCACCCACTGTGGCAATGCCCCATGAACATTTGAACACATTTATATACCTTATATGTATGCCCAGGTGAACTTCTTCCCATGTATCCACCATCACTGACACCCCAGACAAATGGTCCTCCCCTGCCATAGTTGTAAACCTTCTGTGGTCCAAAACTTCTTCAATCATGAAGCCAATAAAGTAGCCAATTACAATTAATAGGAAAATAATGATAGTTTTAAACACAAGAAATAAAATACAGAAAATAGTTTAAAAACTAAAACTAAAATAAAATAATTGGGATATAAGCAATAATGGAAAATATTAAAAAAAAGATTTTTAAATATATTTTGCCTTTCATCACTCTAAGATCTGTTGTCCTATAAGTACAATGACAATTTCTTCCATTTAATCCCCCAGTATCTTACTTTTTTTCATTTTGTCTTCAAAGATGTTTCAGGTCACATTAAAGTCACATAAAAATACAAGGGACCCCCATTTACACAACATGCTCCCCATATCCTCCCTTCCCATATTAATAACCTTTTTATATGTGGATGATACATTTGTTACAACTGATGTACACATATTGAAACATAACTACTCATCATGGCCAATGGTTTACATTATGGTTTACATTTTGGACCACATACTTTTATAAATTTTTGATGAAATTTAACATGGCCCATATCAATCATTGCAAGATTATGGAGTACAGTTCATTGCCTGCAAAATATCCCCTGTCCCATCTATTCTATTCTGTCCTCACCCTTCCCTTGGGGCCCATGTCAACCACCAGGCTTCACTCCTTGTAGGACAATATTCATAAATACTTGCAACAACACTGAGGGCTTGTCACACTGGTCTATACTCCCCTATTAGGCACTGCCCATGCTCTCAAGAGACTCTGACCCCTCTGTTTGAGATCATAGCAAGCATCCCCAGGATAGGAGTCCAACACCTTCCCACTCATTATGTGGGTTTCCACCCAATGATACATCACAGTATGACAAAATGATCACTAGAACATTCCCTAGAAGCCTGCCCCAGATGTGCCTTATCCAGAATACCCCCCATCAAACACCCTAAACCAGTAACCTTTCTTGTCATATTGCCAAAAGAACTTTCCTAACATTATAGTTTCAACCATGTACCTGCCAATACCCAGTGATCACCTGCTCACTCTCCCAACCCTCACCCTTGTTCCATGGAGCATCCAACCCACCCTCCCCACACTAGTCCCTATCCAATCTCCACTGCCTAACCCAATATTATCATACATCCTTGTTATATTCCTTCACTGCACAGTTGTGAACTTACAACTTATCATAGATTTAACCTGTATGGCTGTTGACTCACAACCTTCTTCTCCCTTTCTATTTCCTGTAAACCTATCTTCCAGGCTCTCGCTCTGTGAGTCTGCTTGATTTGCTTAATTCATATCAGTGAGGTCATGTAATATTTGTCTTTCCGTGTGTGGCTTCCTTCATTCAACATAAGGCCTTCAAGATTCACGCATGCTACCCCTCATGTTATACTGTATTCCCTCTCATGGCTGAATAATATTCAATTGTATGTATATACCATGTTTTGTTTATCCATTCATCTATTGATGGGCATTTGAGTTGATTCCAATTTTTAGCAATAGTAAATAATGCCATTATGAACATTGGTGTGCATATATCTCTTCATGCCCTTGCTTTCAGTACTTCTGTCTATATCCCCAGCAGTGGAATTGCTGGATCATATGGGAGATCTATATTTAGATTTTTGAGGAACCACCAAACTGTCCTGCACAATGGCTGTACCATTCTACATTCCCACCATCAGTGGAAGAGGCCATTCTCTCCCAGTTGAATGGGCTTGGTGGTCTTGTAGAATATGAGATGACTATATATATGAAGATCTATATCAGAACTCTCAATCTGTTCCATTGGTTGGTATGTCAATCCTTGTGCCAATACCATGCAGTTTTGACCACTGTAACTTTGTACTATGGTTTAAATTCAGGTAGTGTGATACCTCCAATTTCATTTTTCTTTTCAGTATGTCTTTGGCTATTCACGGCCTCTTATCCTTCCAAATACATTTTGTAGTTAGTTTTTCCAATTCATTAAAAAAATCCTGTATTGATTTTTATGGGGATTGCATTAATCTGTAGATTAGTTTGGGAGGATAAACATCTTAATGCTTTTTAGGCTTCTTTTCTATGAACAGGGAATATTCTTCCATTTATTTAAGTCTTCTTTGATTTCCTTTAAGAGTGTTGTATAGTTTTCTGTATATAAGTCCTTTACATCTTTAGTTAAATTTATTCCTAGATACCTGATTCTTTTAATTACTACTGTAAATTTTATTTTTTTCTTGATATCCTTCTCAGATTGCTCATTATTGGTGTACAGAAATGCTACTGATTTTTGAACATTGGTCTTATAGCCTATGACTTTACTCAACTCATTTCTAAGTTCTAGAAGCTTTGCTGTAGATTTTTCAGGGCTTTCTATGTATAGTATCATGTCATCTGTTAATGGTGAAATTTTTATTTCTTCCTTTCCAATTTGGAAACCTTTTATATATTTTCCTTGCCTCAGTGCTTGAGCAAGTACTTCTAATACAATGATAAATAGGAGCTGTCAAGTGGACATCCTTACCTTGTTCCCAATATTAAAGGGAAATTTTTTAGGGTTTCACTATTGAAGATGATGTTAACTATGGATTTTTCATATATATCCTTTATTGTGTTCAGAAAGTTTCCTTTTATTTCTATCTTTTGCTGTGTTTTTATCAGGAAATTGTGCTGTATTTTTTTAATTCTTTTTCTGCATCTATATATTTGATCATGTTTTTTTTTTTCTTTTGATTTCTTTATGTAATGTATTACATTGATTGGTTTTCTTATGTTGAACCATGCTTGCATACCCAGGATGAAACCCTCTTGGTCATGGTGTATAATTCTTTTGATGTGTTGTTGAATGCAATGAGCAAGTATTTTGTTAAGGATTTAAGCATCAAGTTTCATTAGAGAGATTGGTCTGTAATTTTCCTTTCCTGTGGCATCTTTGTTTGACTTTGGTATTAGGTTAATATTGTCATCATAGAATGAGTTAGACATTGTTCCTTCTACTTCTATTTTCTGGAAGACTTTATGCAGGATTGGTGGTAGTTCTTTCTGGAATGATTGTTAGCATTCACTTGTGAAGGTGTATGGTCCTGGGCTCTTCTTAGTTGAGAGGTTTTTGATGACTGAGTCTATCATTTTACTTGTAATTGGTCTGTTGAGTTCATCAATTTCTTCTTTTGTCAATGTAGGCTGCTTATGAGTTTCTAAGAATTTGTCCATTTCCTCTAAATTATCATTCTTGATGGCATACAAATTTTCAAAGTATTCTCTTATGATACTCTTTATTTCAGGGGGATCAGTAGTGATATCCTCTTCTTCATTCCTTATTTTGTGTATTTGCATCTGCTCTTTTTCTTTGTTAGTCTGGCTAGGGGGTTGTCAATTTTATTGATCTTCTCAAAGATAGAGCTTTTGGTTTTGTTTATTTTTCCTAGTGCTTTCTAAATTTCTATTTCATTTAGTTCTGCTCTAATCTTTGTTATTTCTGTCTTTCTATTTTTTTGGGGGTTAGTTTGCTGTTGTTTCTCTAACTCATACAAGTTTGCAATGAAGTCTACAATTGTAGCTCTTTCTTCTTTTTTCATATATGCCTTTATGGGTATGAATTTCCCTCTCAGTACAGCTTTTGCTGCATGCCACATGTTTTGGCATGTTTTGTCATTTTCATTTGTTTCAAGGTAGTTACTGATTTTTTTGAGATTTCCTCCTTGACCCACCGTTTGTCTAAGAGTGTATTGTTTAACTTCCATATCTTTGTACCTACTCTGGTTCTCTGGCCCTTACTGATTTCCAATTTCATTTCATTGTGGACAGAGAAATTACTTTGTATAATCTCAGTCTTTCTTAATTAATTTAGAGTTGTTCTGTGGCCTAGCATGTGGTCTATCTTGGAGTATGATCTATGTACACTTATGAAGAATATATATCCTGCTGTATTTGGGTGTAGTGTGCTGCATATGTTTATTGCATCCAGATCCTCTAATGTATACTCAAAGTCTTTGTTTCTTTATTGATTCATTGCTGAGATGTTCTGTCCAATGGTGATATTGGTGTATTAAAGTCCCCAAATATAATTGTAGAGGCATCTATTTTTCCACTTAGTTTTTCCAGGTTTGACCTTATGTAGTTTGAGGCACCCTTGTTAGGTCCATAAATGTTTATGAGTGTTCTTTCTCCTTGAAAGTTTACCATTTTCACTAATATATAGTGTCCACCTTTGTCTCTTACAATAGTTTTGCATTTAAAGTCTGTTTTGTCTGATATTAGCATAGCTACATCCACCTATTTTGGTTATTGTTTCTTTTTAAGATTGTTTTCCAGCCATTCACTTTCAGTCCCTTGAATCTCTGAGCCCAAGGTGTGTTTCTTGCAGACAACCATATAGATGGGTCATATTTACTTATCCATTCTGCCAATATGTGTCTCTTGACTGATGAGTTTAATCCGTTAACATTCTGTGCTATTACTCTCAAGGAATTACTTACATTAGCCATATTTTCTTTGGGTTTATGTATGTCATATATTGTTTTTATTTATCTTTTTGTCTTTTTAGCTGTTCTTACTCTCTCCTCCAACTATCTCTCTCTCTCCTCTTTTTTCTTTTAAACCTGAAAAACTTCATTTAATATTTCTTGAAGGTCAGGTTTCTTATTGGTATACTCTCTTATTTTCTGTTTATCCGTGAAAATGAGCTCTCCATCATTTTTGAATGCCAGCTTTGCTGGATAACGAATTCTTAGCTGGAAGTTTTTATTTATTTATTTATTTATTTATTTATTTATTTATTTATTTATTTATTTTTATTTTTTTATTTACTACCTTAACTATGTCATACCACTGCCTTCTTGTCTTCATGGTTTCAGATGAGAAATCAGCACTTAAACTTATTGATCTTCCCTTGTATGTGATGATTCTCTTTTCTCTTGCTCCTTGCAGTATTTTCTTTTTGTCATGAGCATTGGAAAGTTTGACAAGTATATGTTTTGGAGTAAGGTTTTTGGGATTAATACTTTTTGGGGTATGCTGTGTTTCCTGGACTTGTATATGTATCTCCCTTAATAGGGTTGGGAAATTTTCAGCCATTATTTCTTCCAACACTGCTTCTATCCCTTTTCCCTTCTCTTCTCCCTCTGGGATGCCTATAATGCATATGTTTGTGCATTTTGTGTTGTCATTCAGATCCCTAAGTCTCTGCTGGATCTTTCTGTCTTTTATCTATCTCTTCTACTAACTGTTTGATTTCAGATGTACTGTCTTCCACATTGGTAATTCTTTCCTTTGCTTGTTTTAATTTACATTTATATGCTTCCAGTATCTTTTTGATTTACTGTAATGTGACTTACATCACCATCATATCCGATGTTTTTATGTATGTTTACAGTTTCTTCAGTATGTCCTCTCAGTGTCTTCTTAATATCCTTAATCTCTTCCTTCCCTTCATTAATTTGGTCCATGATATTTGTGTAGTTAGCTTTGATTAGTTATTTAATACTCCGCACCTCTTCTTGGTTTTTAGTTTGTTTTTTGGACAGGGCTATGTCTTCCTGTTTGTTAGTATGGTTCATATTTTTTTATGCCCTCTGGTCATCTTTTTATCTTAATAGGTTTATTCAGTTGATTACCTTCCCTTTTTACTCTAGGGTTTTATTTAATTCCTGTTTTTTTTGTGTGTAAGTTTTCTCTTTGACACTGTTCTTATTCCATTTCCTTGCTCTTGTCTATGTTCCTTTGGAGGTAAACTTTAGGGCTAGTGAACATGACAGAGGTAAGAAAAGTGAAAGGATAATAGTAATAATAGTAGTAATTGTTAGAAGAGGAACCGTTTAAGACCTTAGAATGAATATTTAAATCAAGTAAGCAGTGTAGAGTAATATGAATAAAAAAGTGGGCTACCAAAAATGAAATGGGAAACCAAATAAGAAAAATATATAGAGACTGAATTAAAAGGCCAGTATGATGAGGAGTGAAGGAAAGCTAAAGGAAAAGACAAAAAAAAAGTTAATAAAAGGACAAAAACAGGATAGATGAGGTAGAAATAAAAAACAGAAAAATTGAGAACTAAACAAAGAGAAGTGGAATGTAAGAACAACAACAGAAAACAGAAGATAGAATGATGAGGGAAGGAAAGAGAAAGTGATGGTATACAAGATCTGTATAAACAGAAAAAGGGAAATCAAGGAAGAGGGCACACTGTAACCAAGAATCAAGCCAGCAGCACCTTGATGAATTTATCTCTTCATCTTGCTTCCTCTAGATTGATGCCCTGAAGTGCCCTACTCTGTGGGTTCCTAAAATAGTTCTCTCAGACAGGATCTTGCCCGCACTAATCTTTTTTTTTTTTTTTTTTTTTTTTTGTGAGAGTGATATGCCTATGTCCTTTGAAAGAAGAAAAATTAGGACCAGAGAAAAAGAAAGAGATCAGAAGACAAAAAGAATAATAGTAATGGTAATTGTAAAAGGTAGGAGAGAATATGCATAAGACCTAGGAAATTGAAAAAATTAACACATGACAAGCACAGAGGAAAAGGTTAGGAAAGTGGAGTAGAAAGAATGAAAGAAGAAACAGAATAGAGAAAAAGATATTTATTCAATTAAAATGGTAGAATGTGAGAAGAGGGGGAAGAAAACAGAAAATAGAGAAAGCAAAAGGCAAAAAAGAGAAAGCATACAGAGAAAAAGGGAAAGAGGGAGAAATACAAACAAGAAAAATTGAATGTTGTTATCAGTGTGAGGTGCAAAGGAAGAGTCAGACAAGTTGATGTAGTTGAAGCAGAGGGCTGCAGCTTGCTCAGGCAGAACAGCCCTGAGGTTACTGTGACCCTCTCTTTTATTCAGCTTACACCTTACAGCAGTGTTTAATGTTTTCAGCTTGGTGCATGAGAGCACTACCTGTTTGTGAGTTCCCAGACAATCTTTCTTGAGAATTCAGACAATAACACTCTGCTCTGCCTCCTCCCACTGATATCTGTAGCATGCAGTGTCCTTGGAGACATTTACTAATGTTTCTCTGCCAGCAACCATGCTTTTTAAATGCTTAAACCTTTATGCTCTGGCTCTCAGCATCTTCTCCAACAATTGAAGACCAATTAAAAGAGGTAGAATGAAAGAACAACAATGGAAAACAATAGATATAGAGATGAAGGAGTGAAAAGAAATTGTGTAGGTAGCAAAGATCAGTAACCAAAAGAATAAACAAAAAAAAAAAAAAAAGAAAGAAAGAAAACTAAACAAGCAGAGGAAGAAAAGAAGGGGATACAAAACAAGCAAGAAACAAGTCACTAGAAACTACATTTTTTTTAAAAAGGAGACAGAAGAAAAAATAATAGTAAACATGGAAAAACAGTCTTCTTTCTTAGACCCCTAAGGATCTTTTGATGCTGCTGCTGCTCCTCAGTCACTCACCCTGTAGCCTGCCCTCTGCAGGTTTTGAACTAGGTTTTAGTGAGTAAAGTAAGGGAAATAAAAAAAAATTACCTTAAAAAAAGAGAGAGAGAGAGAGAGATCCAAGAAAAGCTAATACAAAGAAAATATGTTCCTGTCATAAAAGTTCAGCTGGATGCTTGATAACCTGTTGGAGCTCTACTCAAGGAATGGCCAGGAATTGAACCACAGACCTCATATATGCTAGGCAGAAATTCTTCCACTGAGCTATTTAGAGTCCTTTGGTTGATTAGCCTTTCAGAACACTATCTGCCCATTTTTTATTGGACAGATTAGATCTCCTGAAGTCAGCTGGAATGATGCTGATCACTGCCTTTCTCTGCCTCCTCACTGATGTAATTCCTCTCTTTACCTAGGTGGCTGGGCATGACCCCCAGTTTGAGACAATTCCCCTCCTCTCTCCTTGTCAAGTCAGGGTCCCTTCTGATATACAAGGGGGATCCAGCTGGCTAAACTTGCTGCAGAAAATCACTCTCCATTCTCCCAGACCCCGCTTCCTTGCAGGGAATTTTCTGTCACACTCCCATTTGGAGAAAGAGGCTAAGATCTCCACCTAGACTGTCCACCTTGAGGTCCAGGTATGCGTGCTTCTTCCAGCTACGGAGGTAAGTAACCACTGATTATCCCTGGCTTCCCTATCTGTCTAGTACACTTTTAGATGAATCAGAGCACCTTCCCATGGAGGTAGATGTCTGCTGTACTCTCACTTAGATACAATTCACCAGAAGTTTTACCCTCACTTAATATCTTGGGATTGGGAAAGGGAAGCCGTTCCCTTCAGCCGGGAGGTTTAACAAGTCACGATTACTTGTTTTGGCTTCTTCGTGTCTCTGACCCTCACTCTCCTGGTAGTTGGTAAGCAGTGTCCTGGTTTGCTGTGCCCCAAAGCAGGTCCCCATGGCAGCTTCTGGATATTTCTTTGTTGTTTTAGTGAGAGCTAAGAATTATATGTTTAACCCATCAGCCATGTTCCCACAATCTGGAATTGTTATAATACAAAATAAATACATCTCTTCAACAATTGGTGCTGGCAAAACTAGATATCCATGTGCAAATGAATAAATTTGGACCACTACCTCTCCCAGTACAAAAAATTAACTCTAAATTGACAAAGGATCTAACCATACAAGTTAAAATCATGAAACTCTTAGAATATATGTAGGAAGAAACTTCATAGCCTTGAATATGATGGTGATTTTTTGGATATGACCACAAAAGAAAAGCAAAACAAGAAAAAATAATTAAAATGGACTTCATCATTAAAAATAAATCCTTTGAACATCAGGAAAGTGAAAAGACAACCTATAAAATAGAATAAAATAATTGCTAAGCATATATATAAGAGCTTAACATCCATAATATATAAAGAATTGGTATAACTGAAATAAAAGGCAATTAACCCAATTTAAAAGTGGACAAAGAACTAAGATAGCATTTTTCTAAAGATAATAAAAGGGCAAAATCACAGTAAATGATACTCTATATCATTCATTGGTCACCAGGGCAAATCAAACCCTAAATGCAATAACACTGAACACCTATTACCATGGCTATAATTAAAAAACAGAAAATAATAAATGTTGAAGGGCTTGCAGACAAATTGGAAGCTTGTATATTGCTGGTAGGGTTGTAATTTGTTGTAGCTTCTAGAAATTATTTGTTGTGGCTCCTCAAATATTTTGACCTAGATTAACAGATGATCTGGCTATTCATCTTCTTGGTATGCTGTACAATGGAATTTATAGTAGGGACAGGAACACACATTTGTACAGCAACATTCATGGAATCATTATTTACGATCACCATAATGTGAAAGGAACCCAAGCACCAATCCACAGATGATAGGATAAACACAATGTGGTATTTACAATTCATAAAATGATATTTAGCCATAATAAGGAATGAAGTTCTAATATATGCAACAGCATGTACAAATTTGGAGACATCATGATGAATGAATTAAACCAGATATAAAATCCAAATATTGTATGATCTTACTTATATTAAATACTTAGAAAAATCAAGTTCATAAAGACAGATAGTAGATTACAGGTTTCCAGGAGCTGGAGGATGAGGGGTATGGGGAGTTATTTCTAAATTGGTGAAGAGTTTCTGTTGAGGTGATGACAATGTTTTGATAAGGTTGTTGGTGAAGATAGTACAAAATAGTGAATATAATTATTACTAGTGA
>JAKSZT010054581.1:0-58432 GCA_026826555.1 Tolypeutes matacus
GAAAAATACATCGTATTAATGCTGCTGTATTTCACAATTAGAGAGAGTATCATTTTTATTTTAATCTGGCCAAAGCCCAGAATAAACCATTTTTGTCTTTCCTTAGCCAGGGGTGTTTATTAAGTTCTTCCAGGTGCATCCTTAGAAGAAACTTATTCAAAATTACGAGGTAGAAGATATTTGATATTTGTTTTTCTGTCAAACACAGCCTACATAGCACTGCAACTTCCAAAATGGGTTCTATTGGATGAATTTGTGCCTTTGCTGATAGGAACAAAGGCAGCAGACACAAGAGAGTTGATTATATCTGAATGAACAAGAACAAACTTTAAAATTTGAATAGGAAAAAAAAAAAACAACTGCATACCAGTTTCAGAAAAATGAAATGCGAATTATTTAAGGTGTTGACACTTATATTGCAATTATAAATTAATGAATCCTGATAAAAGAAGAGGATCCAGATTAAGTCCAGGGAAGAAGTTCTGCTTATCTTAGTGACTTCACTCCCACCTTCATAAGAAGTGAATTAGTACAAATTACTCCATTACAATAACTAAATATTATGTTAAGTATATTTTGCATAAAGATTAATAATCAATAGTTTAATAAAGAATTCATTCCTAGTGAGAAACCATTTTTCCCAATGGTGATTAACCCATTTGATGATCACCAAATATCCATGGGCTCTCACCTTAATTTTATCATTTTTTTCATTGAGATCAGGTGAATAAATCACAGTAGTGATGTGTTATGCACTCAGAAAAAAAAAAAAAATAGCAGCCAGTATTCTAGACTCCAGCATTCTTTTTTCCTGCTGCAACAAATCTGAAATACATGCATTAAGATGGCCAGAATACACAGCGGGAATTTTTGAGTAACTATATAGAGCATAAATGCCCTAGAGATTCTTACAATCCTCAGTAGATTTTGCTTGAACTGGAAATAAAATTTAGTAGGTTGACCCATTCAGATTTCAGGATTCATGTGTTATCGCAGCAAAATGCAACTTAACCTGCCTAATTCATTGACTAACACATTGAAGTGTACAACTGAAATATTTAAATTATAAATTTATACATCATCATTTGACCCCTTAACCAAAGATGTAAGATAATGCATAAGAACAGTATGCAATCATACTATAGGGAGTATCAAAAACAATTATGAACTCCAATATAGACTCAGTATTCTTGTTCTGAGAACTAGAATAGCTGTTCTAGACAGTTCCTTAAACAATACATCTTTCTTTGGTACAAAAAGTTCCAATTTTGTACCAAAGCCCTGAAATCCTTATCTCTCAAATTCTCCTATCATCTGAGACAACTATGCTTCCTACTTGTTAGGAAAATAGAGACCATCACAGAATCATTATTTCATTCTCAAGTCTCCTCATCAATAATAATATATAAAAATCATTTCACCTTCATGCCTTCCTGCCCAATGAGATATATATGTGCAGGTTTCCAGTTGAAATTTAATATGTAAAAATTTGATTGACTTACAGCTCCTTCCTGACTCCTCAGAAAATTTGTTTCTAACTCCCATGACCAGAGCACCCTCAAATTACTTATGGGGTCCTGTAAAGATTTAATGAGAGTTTTTGCTACAAAATTAAAATGAAGGGGATTACAAAATCCAGTTTTCTTCTTGTTTGTATGTCAATGAGTTCCATTTAGAGTTAGATAGAGTTGGTAGAGTCAGAGTTGTTAGAGTTAGAGTTGTAAGAGATGTTTTGAACCACTGCTGGAAATTCTAACTATAGGTTGCTCTCATATTGTCTCTAATGACATTGTCTTATAGAGACAGAGCTCCAACCAAGCAATCTGTAACAAAAGCCATGCCCTATATAAATGAACAAGTGTTTCACTAGATCCTCAGGGACACTCACTTCTTGCTCAAGAGAGTTTTCTAATGGTGAATCTTTCTGTAGCTGTGGAGGATGCACATTGCTATCCATCATCATTTCTTTAAGTACAGAAAAAACCTGAATGCAAAGTGCCAAGTGAATTTTACTGACCCAAATGATTCTTGGCAAGATTGAAACCAATTCCACATTGGAGGCTGATGGAGAGGAAATGAAAGTGAAGCTCTCATTCCCAGAGTGTTTATCTTCTTCTTCCTGTAGGTCAGGGGTTCTTAACCTTTTTTGTTCTATGGACTCTTTTGCCAGTCAGATGAAAACCATGGACCCCTTACTTAGTCCACACTATACTGTGTATTATTTAATAAATATATCACACCCCACCAACACGGCCTCAAAGAATAATGTTTTCTTGAATTTCAATTCAAGCTCACTGACCCCTGGTTAAGAATCCCTGCTGTAGGTATATTTCACAAAGAGGGGGCCCTGGCTGATTGTGAAATTTTCAATGACCTATTCATATAAAGATAGACCATCACTCTATGTCTGTGTGAACTTTCATCTGCGGGGTAGAAGAAAGACTAATCTATTCTGCCATATCTTTTATGATATACTGATTTTAAGCCACTCATGAAAAAATAAACGTTTATATCCATTCATTTTAAATCATTCACCTCAGAATAAAAATCATGGGAATCCAGTCCCCTAAGTTTTCTCAGTCAATCATTAATTAAAAGGTCATAGTCATTTGGATATTTAGGTGGTGTTTATTTTGTTTTAATAATGAATCATATATTAAATAGATCTAAGTGTTATGATAAAAATCATATCTCATATGGTTATCTTTTTTGGTGATCTTCATTCCTGCTATAAATCCATATTTTCATCTAGAATCACTTTCTCTCTGCCTGAAAGCCTCCTTTTCTATGTTGAATTGTGAGTGTCCTGACAATGAATTCTGTTAGTTTTTATGAAGGAAAACATCTGTATTTTCTGTTTTTAATGATATCCTTGTTGTATGTATATTATAGCTTGACAATTTTTTCTTTCTCAAAATTTTTTTTTTCACGCAGGTTTCCACTGTCTCCTAGCTTGCATTGTTTCTGACATGAAGAATGATGTCATTCTTATGTTTTTTCCCTGTACACCTATTTACTTTGCAGCCTTGTACTCTTCTGAAGAGGAAACAGACATAGAATAATTGAGATACTTGCCTAAGATTACGGATTGGCCAGAAGTAAAAAAATTATTATTGATAGTGTTACAGTTAATTATGTCAGTCATGAAAATATTTCCCTCAAATTAATTCAGAAAATATACTCTAAGTATTTTCTATGCAAAATACACTATCAATGTTTTCATACGATATCTTTGTATCTTTCTTAATAATAATATTTAAGATTCTTAAACAGGCCCTCATAAGTTAATTGTCATTCAGAAAGTCATATGATTAGAAAGTGGAAGAATTGGGGATCATATTCAGTTTCATTCCTTTCAGGTATTATTAACCTAGGATGTTAGTATGGCCCATTCATGTATATGATGTCCCTATTCAGAAGTTGAATCTTCTGCTTAGATATCATTCCATCCTGCAGCCAAAAAGAAATAAAAAATCAAAGATCCCTAGATCATGCTTAGGGAGGTTTCCAGCAGAAGTATCAATGATAAGAGGTGATTAGAAGATGTTCTTTTCTCTCTACCCTCTTTCCTCTTCAGCTGCTCAGCATCGAATCTGTCAGAGGAGAAAACCCTGCCTTCCCTGGTGATAGAAAGTTACTAAACAATCCAGACCTGGTCAGAGTCAGCACTTCCTCTCCCATCCATTGTGTACATATCACAGAACATATGTTATTGATGAACTACAATAACATTATAAAGAGAGCTCAGAGTTAGAAATCAGATAATGCTTGACTTAAATCTGAAATTAAAATTGTATATATTAAACCATGAAGATTTCAGGATTATTTTTTTTTTCTTTTAGGTACCAGAGGCTGTGAGTTGAAGATTGAACCCAAAATGTCATATGTGGGAAGACAATGCTCAACCACTGAGCCACATCAGCTCCCCTGAGTTGGATTTTTTAATTTGTTTTGCTTCTTGTGGTTTTGTGTGTGTGTGTGTGTGTGTGTGTATTTTAGGAGGCACGAGGAACCTAACTGGGACTTCCCTTGTGGGAAGCAAGCATTCAACTATTTGAGCCCCATCTGCACCCCCAGGATTCACTTTTTACCACAGGAAAACACATTTTATCCTTACTAATGCTCTAACTTCATCATTACAAAAATGTATTTGTTCAGGAGAGGACTTGTCAGCATTACTTTTGCAATTATCTAAGTTTTCAAATAATGTAGAATGGATAAATAACAAACAATCCTTCCAGATCACATCAAATTAAGCCTCTTTCTGCTTCAGTGTAACACATTCACAAACTGAAGTATATAAACCATATTTATACACCCCATTTGTTCCCTTTACCTAAGATTTAAGGCAATACAAAAGAAAATTATATAATCTTTTGCTAGAGGGTGACAACAACTATGAATTCCAGTATATGCTAGCTTTTCAATGTTCTTGCACAAATCTTGCTAGTGTTTCTGTTTGGGTGAACAAGTCTTTTTCATCTGGATAAACCTCCTGGATTATAATTTTGTATTGTCTCAGTACCTCATGATAAGCATCTAAAATCTTTGCAGAATGTTTAGCAAGTGGGATCAGTGTTGGTTAAACTGCCAGCTATTTTGCTGCAGTTAGATCTTCGTGGTTTTTACAATTTGAGGAAAGTTTTCCCTCCAGATATTGCATGCTCCTTGAGCATAATGATTGAACATGCTCTACACTCAAGACAGCTCCATCTGGGTGTTCCATAAGGCTTCCCATAAATGTCCTTTGTATATCTCCAGAAGAGGAATATCACTATTACTGAGACACTAAATCATGTACAAGTTCATCAACTTCAAAGCTATCTCTTGGTTCCATTTCTATATTCCTTAAATGCATACTGTGTCTTTTCATTTATGGTGTATTCTATGGAGCAAATTAAGCTCTGCCATACTTGGCAGCTAATAGTAATATGCTTCCTAGTATACAGACAGTTTAGCAACATATCCATCTTGATTTGTGGCAACACAGAAGCTCTGCTCTTCAACATTCTATGTCCTGAATTATTTTTCTAGTGGTTATCACAAGTCATCTGAAAAATAAGCAGATTTTAAATATATCTCATGATCTATAAAATCCATCCCTAATTAAGTCATACTGTCTGCTCATAAATTGTATCTTCAAGGAACTACATCTCTCTTCTCCAGATAAGCCATATCAATATTTTAGGCAGAGCTTGGAAATCTTCAGGGATACAACTCCTTTTCTATGGAGTAAACAGTTCTGCAGATTATTTTCAGAGTGAAGTTTAATCAGCACCATATCAGAGAGAGATGGCTTTTTCTAAAATACTAATGGAAGTAGCATGACTGCACTCCTTCTTGGTATCATCACACACATATTGGTGCTTTTCTCTTTGCTGTAAAACCCACCATTTCCATTTATTACACGTTTGACTGTAACTTTCTCCCCATCATTGTGTTTTCCACCCCAACATGGCTAGATATATGAGCAACATTGTTAACATTATCTTTGGATACATTTTCAGACAAATATCTTACAATTTGATTGGAAAAAATATCAGGATTATCATTGTCACTTGGTATTTGGACCCCATTCACAGTTATACTTAAATGGGTTACATGGGTAAAGTTATGACCCATCTTAAAATATCTTAGGAATACATACTTTCAAATTTAATTGCATGGATATTGTGTTTATGTATCAGTACCACCTCTTTGGGAATACATAAATTTAGCCCTATACCTGTGCTTACTGGATTAGGCAATGCAAAAGAAAACTTGTGCAAGGTGATAAAGATATAAAGTTATGTCATTCCACCCTCTTTCATGTCCTCATTTTAACCCAAGATTCTAAAAATATTTGCAATGAAGGCATCACCTGCAAAAATTTTATGAGTTTGGATATTTGAAAGAACTCACAAGACTCCAAAGAATCTTATCAGATAAGGTTTTTCTTTTAAAGCAAAGGATAGTGCACAATAAGAGAAACAGAGTGCAAGTAAGCACTGGAGTTCCACAAGACATCCAAGTACAGCCAGCTCTGGGTTCTTATTCACACAGAGGCAAGCTTTGCCTCTAGTTGAACCAATAGATATGCATGTAAATCTTGATTTCAAGAGAATTCAAGTCATATGTTCCCAGTGGGATATTTGTGTCCCTCTGGTCAAGCCACTTAAGTCCGAAGAAAACTGTCTGTGAAAAAAAAAATGGAGACGGGGCCAAGATAGCATTAGTGTAGGAGGGCACACACTGCAAGCTCCCAGAGCAAGGCGGATTGTGGACGGGGTCCTGCCCGGGGGTCTGTGCTGTGCATGTGTGGAATGAGAAGCTTGGGACATCTATCTGCATGGATCAACGGCGTGCAAGGAACGGTAGAGATTCGTGAGTTTTAAGCCTGCCGGTGGTGGTTGGCATGGACGGCTGATCCCCGCGGTTAGGGAGAAAAATAAAATAAAATGGCCAGTTGGGGCTGCAAGAGGGGCGAGAAAGTTTTATTTTCTGGGGATCTGGCTGCCTGGAGCCCCTTGGACCTTGGGTGAACAGAACAGCCGGAGCAAATCGGCACATGGTGGATGGGAAGGGTGATTCTGTTCAGGGGAGGGAGTTGATTTGCTTAGCTGCCCAGGGATAAGCCCCGGGCTGCCGTGGAGCCAGCAAGAGGGGACACTCTCCAAAAGAGGGAGGATTCTATTGGAGGACAGGGAGGGGAATTTTTTATTTATTTAAGTTGGTCCATGATATTTGTTTGGATAGCTTTGATTAGTTGTTCGATGTTCTGCATCGCTTACTGGTTTTTATTTTGTGCATTGGACTGGTCCATGTTTTCCATTTTTGCCATCGATCTGGTGGCCTGGACCACCACATAGCTTTGGGGAGTAGATAAGCCGACCTGAAGCAGCATCAGGCTGAGAGGAGAGGCAAATCTGCAGTCAAACTGATTTACGTAGCAACCTGGTGACACTGGTGCTCAGCTCCAGAAGAGGTGGAGTCGGCCGTCTTTAGCACTCTGCACTGACTAACATCAGAGCTACAGCTACCCTGGGGAGTCCAGGAAGTGGGACATGCTTGATTAATTTCCACAAGCCCAGCTAGGGTCCCTTTTGTAAGGGGGTTGGTCTAGAGAAGGAATTATTTTGGGTCCTGTATCTCGCTAAAAAAATAAAAATAAAAATAAAAGTGAGAAGGTCACTTCAAAAATGAAAAATAAATTCTTTTTAATTTAGTTTAATAGTGAAAAGCTGTTTCAGGACCTGTATATAGAACCCTGCGGGGAAATTGATTGATAAACACAAGTAGACAGATAGGATCCACGTGGACCCTAGGGGAATCATTGACCCTCTTTAGCTCTGTTTGACTGCTTGCCAGTGTGGACCTTTGGTTTTTCTCTGTTTATTTCTGGACTCTTGCATTTCTTTCCTCTTTCCTCCCCACTTTCTTTTTCTTTCATTTTTTTAAATTAGGTGCTGCTAGCTTGTCACTTCTTTGCTGTGCTTCTTCTTCAGTAATTTCCCACTCGCTGTCTATATTGATTTTGTGTTCCAAACTATTGCTTATCCTTCCTTCAGCTTTCTGTCTTCTGCTTACTGTTTTGGCTCTTAGATACAACATTTTTTCATAGGCCCACAACTTAAAGGTGTCAATTTCTATTCCATCTATTTTGTTTTCTTCTTTTTTTTTTATTAGTATTAACTTTTTCCTTTCAGAGCTTTCTTTACTATTTCTCTCCCTCCTCATAATTCTAGCCTTCTAAATCACTATATATATATATTCCTCCATTTGTTTTCCCAGTCCATTTTAGGAAATCCAATTTTTTTCCTATTACTCTACACTGCCTACACAAGTTAAATATTCATCTCATTAAGTCTCATTTTGTCCCTCTTCTAACTTTTATCAATATTACTATTATCCTTCTGCCTTCCTTACATCTTTTGATTCCTCTGGCCCTAATCTCTTGCCTTCAAGGGAACATAGAAAGAAGCAAGGAAATAAAATAAGAAGAAAAAGTGCCAAAGAGAAAACTTAACTCACACACAGAACCACCAGCTAAATAAAACTCTAGAGCATAGAGAAAAGCTAATCAACTGAACAAACCCATCAAGATAATGGGATGACCAGAGGGCAACAGAAAAATACAAATGACTCTGAGAAACTGGAAAACATGGACCAGTCCAATGCACAAAATAAAAACCAGGAAGCGATGCAGAACATCGAACAACTAATCAAAGCTATCCAAACAAATATCATGGACCAACTTAAAAACTGAAGGAAGAGATTAAGGATATAAAGAAGACACTGGGAGAACATACTGAAGAAATACCAAACATGCCTAAAAAGGTAATGGATATGATGGTGAACAATGGCCCAAGCAAAGAAATGAAAAAGACGCTGGACTCACATAACAGCAGATTTGAACAGGCAGAGGAAAGAATTAGTGATATGGAAGAAAATACAGCTGAAATCAAAGAGATAGTAGAACAGATAGACAAAAAGATAGAAAAAATCAAGCATGGTCTCAGGGAATTAACCGATAACACAAAAGGCACAAACATATGCATTATGGGCATCCCAGAAGGAGAAGAGAAGGGAAAGGGAACAGAAGGAGTGTTGAAGGAAATAATGGATGAAAACTTCCCAACTCTATTGAGAGAGATGGATGTGCAGATCCAGGAAGCACAGCACACCCGAAATAGTATAAATCCCAACAGGCCAACTCTAAGACATAAACTAGTCAAAATGCCCAATGCTCAAGACAGAGAGAAAATACTCAAGGCAGCAAGAGAAAAGAGAACCATCACAGACAAGGGAAGCACAATAAGATTAAGTGCTGATTTCTCAGCTGAAACCATGGAGGCAAGAAGACAGTTGTATGACATAGTCAAAATACTAAAAGAAAAAAACTTCCAGCAACGAATTCTCTATCCAGCAAAACTGGCATTCAAAAATGATGGAGAGTACAAAATATTCACAGATAAACAGAAATTAAGAGAATATGTCAAGAAGAAACCAGCACTTCAAGAAATACTAAAGGAATCTCTACAAGTTGAAAGGAAAAAACAAGGGAGAGAGAATTTGAGGAGAGTTTAAAAACAACTGAAAAGACAAAAAAGGAAACAAAACAACATATGATATACATTAACCGAAAGAAAAAATGGCTGAAGTAAGAAATTTGTTACGAGTAATAACACTGAATGTTAATGGATTAAATTCACCAATCAAAAGACACAGATTGGCAGAATGGATAAGAAAATATGATCCATCTATATGCTGTCTACAAGAAACCCACCTTCGGCCCAGGGATTAAAGGAGGCTGAAAGTGAATGGCTGGAAAGCAATTTTACAAGCTAACAATAGCCAAAGAAGGGCAGGAGTAGCTATTCTAAAATCAGACAAACTAGACTTTAATGCAAAACTATTGTAAGAGACAAAGATGGACAATATATGACAGAATTGGACTCAAATAAGTCCTCCCTGCACATGGTTCATCAGTCCCTTCTATTCAAACCTATATGTGATGATGGAGTTTTTAGGTATACTTCCAGAGACTGGAGCCTCTGGCCTACCTATGTGCCAAGTGTGCGTGGAATCTCGGTGGAGCTGCAACTCCTACCCTACAGCTAAATGGACTCATCCAAGTCACCTGGCGAGGAGACAACGAAGGGCAACGGCCATCCCAGGGAATGGGGAGGGCATGCATCTGCAGGAAGGATATCATCCCACCCACCATATCCATGGGATATAAGCCCTCTCTCACTTGGAGTTGGAGTGGACTTCACCATCCCAGTCCCCTAAGGATTGGAGGAAGAACTATGGGCTAGAGTGGACTTGGTGGTATTCTGTTGTACACATATGGTGATTCTAGCAATGGAAGAAATTATAAAAATGAGGTGGAGCCAGTGGCCACTTGACATTTTCAGGGCAGGGAGAGGACGAGCAGTTGAAATACAGGGGCTTTTTTGGGATTTGGAGGTTGTCCTGAGTACCATTGTGGCAACAAATGTAGGCCATTTTAAATCAGCACACACCACTCAGAACTGTGTGGGAGAGAGTGTGGTCTACGATGTGAACTGTGGTCTATGGTTGGTGGCAAGGCCCCAGGATGTGTAAGTCCATTGAGGGTGGTGGGCCACACTTGTGGGAGATGTTTGTGTGGGATGTGGTGGGAGGTGTGGGAGGTGGGCAACATGGGAATCCCAGTGGGTTCCGTGTAATATTTTAGGTGATCTAAGTACCTCTTAAAAAAAAAAAATATATATATATATATATATATATAACATTTTTGTAAGCAAATGCACATATATGCATATATATTTATATATCATTTTACAAATATTGGTATGTATTGTGAAAATTTTGATTTTTACCCAGAATAATAAATAAATAAATTTTAAAAAAAGAAAAATGGACACTATATATTAGTAAGAGGGGTAATCTCTCAAGAAGATTGAACAATCATCAACATTTACGCACCTAATCAGGGTAACTCAAAACACATGCCTCAAACTCTGGAAAAACTAAGAGGAGAAATAAATGCCTGTACAATTAGTGCACAGGAATTCAACACACTACTATCATCATTAGACAGAACATCTAGACAGACAATCAATAAAGAAACTAAGGCACTCAACAATACTTTAGAAGAACTGGACTTAATAGACATATACAGAACACTACACCCAAATACAGCAGGATTTACATTCTTCTCAAGTGCATATGGAACATACTCCAAAATAGACCACATGCTAGGCCACAGAACAACTCTTAATGAATTCAGAAAGATTGAGATTATACAAAGTAATTTCTCTGACCACAACGGAATGAAATTGGAAATCACTAAGGGCCAGAGAAATAGGTTAGGCACAAGGATATGGAAGTTAAACAACACACTCTTAGACAAACAGTGGGTCAAAGAGGAAATTTCAAAAGAAATCAGTAACTACCTTGAAACTAATGAAAACAACAACACAACATATCAAAACCTATGGGATGCAACGAAAGCAGTCCTGAGAGGGAAGTTCATAGCCATAAATTCATATATTAAAAAAGAAGAAAGAGCTAAAATTGAAGACCTAACTGCACATTTGGAGGAATTGGAAAAACAATAACAAACTACCTAAAGGAAGTACAAAGAAGGAAATAACAAAGATTAGAGCAGAACAAAATGAAATAGAGAATAAGAAAGCACTGGAAACAATAAACAAAACCAAAAGCTGTTTCTTCGAGAATATCAATAAAATTGACCAACCCTTAGCCAGACTAACAAAGAAAAAGAGAGAACAGATGCAAATACATAAAATAAGGAATGAGCAAGTTGATATCACTACTGACCCCACAGAAATAAAGAGTATCAAAAGAGGATACTTTGAAAAACTATATGCCAACAAGAATCATAATTTAGAGGAAATGGACAAGTTTCTAGAAACCCACAAACAACCTACTTTGATGAAAGAAGAAATTGATGAACTCAACAGCCCAATTACAAGTAAATAGATAGACTCAGTCATCAAAAACTTCCCAACTAAGAAGAGCCCAAGACCAGATGGCTTCACAACTGAATTCTACCAAACATTCCAGATAGAGCTAACACCAATTCTTCTTAAGCTCTTCCAAAAAATAGAAGTAGAAGGAATATTGCCTAACTCAATCTACGATGCCAACATTACCCTAATACCAAAACCAAACAAAGATACCCCTAGACAGAAAAATTACAGACCAATTTCTCTAATGAATCTAGATGCTAAAATCCTCAACAAAATACTTGGTAATTGCATTCAACAACATATCAAAAGGATTATACACTATGACCAAGTGGGTTTCATCCCAGGTATGCAAGGATTGTTCAATATAAGAAAATCAATCAATGTAATACACCACATAAACAGATTGAAAGAAAAAAATCACATGATCATCTCTAAAGATGTAGAAAGCATTGGACAAAATACAGCATTCTTTCCTCATAAAAATACTACAAAAGATAGGAATAGATGGAAATTTTCTGAATATGATTAAGGGTATATATGAAAAACCCAAATCTAACATCATTTTCAAAAGTGAAACCCTAAAAGCCTTCCCTCTGAGATCAGGAACTAGACAAGGATGCCCACTATCACCACTCCTGTTTAACATTGTCTTAGAAGTACTTGCGTGAGCACTGAGACAAGTAAAGTCATCCAGATTGGAAAAGAAGAAGTAAAAATTTCATTATTGGCAGATGACATGATCCTATACATAGAAAGCCCTGAGAAATCTACAGCAAGGTTTCTAGAACTTATAAAGGATTTCAGTAACGTTGCAGGCTATAAGATGAATGCTCAAAAATCAGTAGCATTTCTATACACCAGTAACGAACAAACTGAGGAGGAAATCAGGAAAAAAATACCATTTACAATAGTAAATAAAAGAATCAAATACCTAGGAATAAATTTAACTAAAGTTGTAAAGGACTTATATACAGAAAACTATACAACACTGTTAAAGGAAATCAAAGAAGACTTAAATAAATGGAAAAATATTCCCTGTTCATGCATAGGAAGGCTAAACATCATCAAGATGTCTATCCTACCCAAACTAATCTACAGATTTAATGCAATCCCAATAAAAGTCAACACTGTACTTTTTAAGGAACTGGAAAAACTAACCACAAAACATATTTGGAGAGGCAAGAGGCCCCGGATTGCCAAAGATATATTGAAAAAGAAAAATGAAGTTCGAGGTATCACACTACCTGACTTTAAAACATACTACAAAGCTACAGTGATCAAAACTGCATGGTATTGTCACAAGGATAGACCTACTGACCAATGGAACCGAATTGAGAGTTCTGATATAGATCCTCGCATATACAGTTATCTGATATTTGACAAGGCCACGAAGCCCACTCAGTTGGGAGAGAATGGCCTCTTTAACAAGTGGTGCTTGGAGAACTGGATATCCATATCCAAAAGAATGAGAGAAGAATACCATCTCACACCTTATACAAAAATCAACTTGAAATGGATCAAAGATCTAAATATAAGAGTCAAAACCTTAAAGACCTTGGAAGATAATGTAGGGAAGCATCTACAGGACCTTGTAATAGGAAATGGTTTCATGAACTTCACAGCCAAAGCACGAGCAGCAAGAGAAAAAATAGATAAATGGGATCTCATCAAAATTAAAAACTTGTGCACTTCAAAGGATGTTATTAAGAAAATAAAAAGGCAGCCTACCCAATGAGAGAAAATATTTGGCACCCATATTTTTGAAAGGAACCTAATATCCTGCATATATAAAGAAATACTACACCTTGAAAATAAAAGGACAAACAACCTATTTAAAACATGGGCAAGTGACCTGAAAAGACACTTCTCCAAGGAAGAAATACAAATGGCTAAAAAGCACATGAAAAAATGCTCAATATCACTTGCTATTAGGGAAATGCAAATCAAAACTACAATGAGATACCATCTTACACCCGTCAGAATGGCAGCTATTATAAAAACAGGAGACACTAAATGTTGGAGAGGATGTGGAGGAATAGGAACCCTCATCCACTGCTGGTGGGACTGCGGTATGGTCCAGCCACTGTGGAGGACAGTTTGGCGGTTCCTCAGAAAACTAGCAATAGATCTTCCATATGATCCAGCAATTCCACTGCTGGGTATATACCCAGAAGAACTGAAAACAAAAATACAAACAGATATATGTACACCAATGTTCATAGCAGCATTGTTCACTATTGCCAAATGTTGGAATCAGAAGGTGTCATGGCACACCGGACATCCAAGAACACAGTGATAAAAGGAAAAAATGAATATATATATATATATATATATATATATATATATATATATATATATATTAAAGGCATTTCTTTGACTTTTTTCTCCATTTTTTGAATGTCCCAATCCGCTAATTATATTTTGTTTTGTTTTTTGTTTGTTTGTTTGTTTGTTTTCCCGAGTTTCCTTATGTTTGTCCCTTGCATGTAAGCTTATCATTGTTGTTTCTTTTTCCTGTTAAGTGTATTTGATTATTTTATGGACTACATGTTCATGGAAGATTTGGATCACAGAAGCGTTACAATGGGTACTGCAGGGGGGTTATTGGTGGGGGGTGTCTGGGAGGGGGGATTCATGGGAGTTATTTCATCCAAATATACATGAAAGATATACAAAATTGTTCAAAAGATCAAAAAATGGGGCATGGTCATGGTGTGTGGACAATCACACAATAAATGAGGGAATCTGAAATCCTAGCCTGGAGAGCTCTGCCACATTCTCCAAGGGAGCAGCAACAGTCCTCTGAGTGCAGGGTCAGTGTCTGTCAAAAGAGGATGACCCACTGATGAGTTCTTTTTATTGATGACTACCCTCATGAGTCTTTGCTCTTGTAACTGAAACTTAGCTTACTGTTATGGGGTGCCTAAGGGTTGCCACCTGAGAGCCTCCTTGTTGCTCAAATGTGACCTCTATCTAAGCCAAACTCAGCGTATGAATGCATTACCTTCCCCCCAACATGGGACATGACTCCCGGGGATGAGCCTCCCTGGCAATGAGGGATTAATACCAAGTGCCACCTGGCAACACAACTGGAAAAAGACCTTGAATAAAAGGGGGAAAAGGTAAAGACAAATGAGTTCAAGTGGCTAAAAGACTTCAAAGAGAGTCGGGAGGTCAATCCAGAGGTAACTCTTACGCACACCTCAGTAGGAGCTCATAGAACAGCAAATTGCCTATCACCCCACACAGAGGGGCTCCTGAGAGCTCTGGAGACACCCAGGTCCTATATAAGGGGGATAGCCCCAGAGACTGATGCCTTATGAGTGGGCTCTATTTTGGTATCTGTGCTCCCGATAGTGACAGAATTGGACTCAAATAAGTCCTCCCTGCACATGGTTCATCAGTCCCTTCTATTCAAACCTTTATGTGATGCTGGAGTTTTTAGGTATACTTCCAGAGACTGGAGCCTCTGGCCTACCTATGTGCCAGGTGTGCATGGAATCTCGGTCAAGCTGCAACTCCTACCCTACAGTTCAATGGACTCATCCAAGTCACCTGGCGAGGAGACAATGATGGGCCATGGCCATCACACGGAATGGAGAGGGCCTGCATCTGCAGGCAGGATCATCCACCCACCATATCCATGGGATATAAGCCCTCTCTCACTTGGAGGTGGAGTGGATATCACCATCCCAGTCCCCTCAGGATTGGGGGAAGAACTATTGCCTAGAGTGGACTTGATGGTATTCTGCTGTACACATATGGTGATTCTAGCAGTGGAAGAAATTATAACAGTGAGGTGGAGCCAGTAGCCACTGGACACTTTTGGGGCAGGGAGGGGATGTGCAGTTGAAATACAGGGGCTTTTTTGGGATTGGAGTTTGTCCTGAGTGCTGTTGTGGCAACGGAAGTAGGCCATTTTAAATCAGCTCACACCATTCAGAACTGTGTGGGAGAGAGTGTGGTCTACGATGTGAACTGTGGTCTATGGTTGATGGCAAGGCCCCAGGATGTGTAAGTCCGTTGAGGGTGATGGGCCACACTTGTGGGAGATGTTTGTGTGGGATATGGTGGGAGGTGTGGGATGTGGTGGGAGGTGTGGGAGGTGGGGAACATGGGAATCCCTGTAGGTTGCATGTAATATATTAGGTAATCTAAGCACCTCTTAAAATATATATATATAAATAACATTTTTGTAAGCAAATGCACATATATGCATATATAATTATATATCATTTTACAAATATTGGTATGTATTGTAAAAATTTTGATTTTTATCCACAATAAAAAATTAATTAATAAAAAAAAAATGGCCCTTGGTTTAACAAGGGATATTTGGACCTTAACTAGCACATCAAAAGTCCCTTTGCCCTTGTCCTGGCCTAAGGCCAAAACTAGGTTTTCCCAGAGTTTTCCCATTGAGCTTTGAAATCACTGTATCCTGAAGAGATCACCCTCTGAATATAGTGGAACCTTTTAATAAATCACTAGTAATCATTCTTTCTCCTGAATATTTTATACCATATACAGAACAGATAAATCAAATGGATAAATATCAAGATGCTAATAATTGTACCATCAAATAAGATGTGGATATTGCTTTAAATAAGCATTTCAGTTTTCCAAATATTACAGCACAAGTTTGTACTAATCTTGCAAATATGACAACTATTTTGCCTCCTTTCACCACTGTAATTTTAACTTTATGAGAGATATAAATATAATGATTTAATGTAACAATTGGTTGTTAACTAACACTTGTTCCTTCTCTGACCTTTCAGATTGAATTGGATGAGCATCATGTGAAGGTTTTAACTTAATTTACAATATGTTTGATCATCAATATCAGTATCATATATTTTGATAAAATAAGTCAAATTAATCTTATGAATTATAATAATATTATACCAAATACATTAAGATGCTTACAAAATAAGTCATTTAGAAGTATGACAGTATTTTCTTGTCCTTCCAAACAAAACTGGCCTTTGCCTATCTATAAGATTTGTCAACAATTGTAGTATAATGCACGTGCCAAATCTCAGTCAATTCTGGATCTGAGTTTTTTGTTGCCTAGCCTATGCCCTGTTTCATACAAAAGGCTCTACTGACATAGGATCCCTAATTAGTCTTACCTTTAATTAAAGACCATCTCCCACTAACCAGTAAATTCCTGGTGAAATGTAGTAGATTTCCAGCTCTCAGTGAATGCACTATTGAGTACATCTAGTTTTAGTGTTTTGTGGGACCGTGGCAGCTAGAGAGCACCTAAACTACTCACATCATCTCTTCATGCATTTCCCCCTAGATATGGGGATCAAAAGATTCCCTTAAATTCATTACTGTGCTTCTCCCAACAAGATCACAAGCCATTGCCTTTGAGCTACCTATGAATCCATTCAAGGAACATACTTCACAGCTCTTCTTGGATTAATGTACATGACTTTTTCCATCTTTGCTTCCTGGCATACTGTATTTAAATTGTTTAGATTTTAATCATTAATTTTTTTCATAAATTTCTCTCTTTTTCTTGTTCAGACTACTCAGAATGTATCCATTTTTATTGATTATCTCAGAATAGTACCATTTGGTTTCCTAAGTTTTATATTATATTAAGGGATTTTTCTACTGGTCTTTTTCATTTTCTTTATTCTCCTGCTTAGATGTGCTCATTTTGGTCATATTTCATCTGTTTCTGAGGTTGAAGCTGTGGACATTGATTTGAAAGTTCTTTTTCTCCTAATGTAAGTATACAGTGCTGTGAATTTCCCCCATTCACTTCTTTAAATTTCACCCCTTAAAAATGTTTCTATTATTTCATTAAGTTTAAAAAATCCATATTTTACTTTCTCCTTGACCCATGTATTGTTAATTAGTGAGTGACTTTGTTTTCAAATATTTGGATATTTTCCTGATAAATTTCCGTTATTGATTTCTAATTTTAATCTATTTTGGTCAGAAATCATACTCGTATGTCATAAATTCTTTTGAATTTTGTCTAAAAATATGATTTATAGTTGTGTATTTTCCATACACACTTGAAAAAGAAATTTTTATTTTTCTGTTATTGTGGGGATTGTTGAATAAATGTTGATAATTAGGTCAAGTTGGTTGATGGTGCTGTTCAAATCATCTATATCCTTGCTGATTTTTCTTTGTCTCCATGTTCTATCGGTTACTAAGGGAAGGGTGTTAACACCTTTCTTTATACTTATGGATTTGGGTATTTCTTCTTGTAGTTCTATAAGTTTTAGCTGATAGAATACTTTTGACTCCTGTTTTCCATGCAATGACAAAAATGGGAGGAGAAAATATTACCATGAAGTGGAACCTGAGGTAGTATAATAGCAAGATAAAAACAAACAAACAAAACACTGTGGGACTAAAAATGACCCTTTGGGTAATGCCCACATTGCATTATTTAATATTACACGAGAGAAAATAAGCAGGGGAATCTTTATGAAATGTATAAACACTCTGGAAATCTCTAAAAATGCCTACAAGTTTATGAATTTTTTTTTTTAAGATTTTATTTATTTATTTATCCCCACCCCTGCTGCTTGTGCTCGCCGGGCCAGCCAACCACACACCCCCGGGAACCGAACCCAGGGCCTCCCACGTGGCAAACGGGAGCCCTGCTGATTGAGCCACAGCCGCTTCCCATACAAGTTTATGAATTTATAAAAATACTTAAATTTATGAGTTTACCTAAATGAAGAATTAAATTTATTTTAAATTTAGGGTTAAAGTTCTCTTAAACTGGGGGACCTGGGAAAACTAAGTTTTCATATATGTTATTTTTACACTGTAAGTAAGATACCCAATATCACACAACCCATTTAGTACAACTCTATGATTCAAAATAAATTCTGACTCTAAATCAGTTTTTCCTCCATGAATCTATACTAACTTGAATTAATCCACGCATGAGACTTGAATAAAGATGTAGAGAAATGAATGCAGATCATGAGATTTTAAGAAATGGATAACGAAGAGATGGACTAGAGAGTAGCTGAGAAGGTGGAAAGAAACGTAAAATGAAATGTAAATTCACACACAAAAAAGAGGTAATAGACATGGTAAACGTGGTGATCTCTCCTCTGAGGACAAGAAAGTTCATTGAAACAGTCAAAAATTGCTCACAACTTCTTCCTTGTACATGAACTATGTTGGCTAAATTACCTTATTTGCTTTCATACACTTTAGAAAATAGTTTTTAAGATACATGCCGACATCACCGTTATGTTAAATCCTGCCCTAACTCACATATCCCACTGGACATGGGCACATTTCTATCTTTCCACACATGCAAGAATTTAGTTTTCCTTTGCTACTGTAACCAAGATGAAAGGTCAGAATTCAGGCCTATAGTTGTGTATGATTCTCCTCAGAAGTTCTTTAATGTCTCTGTTCATCAGAATATAGATCAAGGGATGTAACATGAGGATAACCAGGATATAAAAACACTGACACTATTATTTTTTCTCCACTGAGGAGTTGGCATTTGGTTGTACATACATGAAGAGCACTGTGCCAAAGAGTAAATAACCACCACAAGGTGGTATGAGTGGGTAGAGAAGGTTTTTGGCTTTTCCTTGCTAAAGCAGATCCTCAAAATGGCTGTGACAATCTGCATAGAAGACAAAGTTGATGATGAATATAACTACAATAATGAAGTCTCACACACCTGAAAGTTCCACCAGATTGAGTGCTATGTTTGAGTAGGACAAGAATAACAGAAGAGAGAGGGAATGGAAGAAATCAGTTATTTCATTTCTATTATAAAACAATAGGCTAAATGTCATGGAAATGTGAATTACCACAAGCAAAGGACCACAGACATGGTCAAGCATTTTCATTAATTAGAAATGGGATTTCCAAATGACTATGCAATGGTACTTTACCATGGAAACCAAAGGAATGTGCCTACAATAATAAAGAAAAAGAGAAGGAAGAACTGACAGGCACAGCCGATTCAAAAGACCACTCAATTCTCTGCTCGAAAATTCTTCAGTGTATGGGTGCAATAATGGAAGAATAATATACTTACAGAAGAGAGAAGTTTCAGAGCAGGAAATAGATGGTAGCATACAGCTAGGAGTCTTCAATAATGATCCCAATCCTGCCAAAATTCCATGCCAATAGCAGAACATACATAATCAGAAAGACCCCTAGACACTTTGAAATCCTCTTAGTGTGAACTCATCTACCAAGGTGGGTAGTTTTGCCATACTATCTTTCAGTACCTCCTCATGACCTTTTTTTTTTTTTTTTGACAATAATCTTACTGATACCAATTAGAATGGCCAAATTTTATCTGTAAAATTATAGAAAATACTTGTAAATAGTACAATTCAGTAAAATAGTTGGAATTATTCTGAAAACAGAAAATTGAAAAGATAAAGTATGAATATTCATATTTTATTCAAATTATCTCTTCATGTTACTATCACACTATTCTGTAATGAGTTTATCGTCAAAATGTTTGGATGAGGAAAGTTAGATTTGGAAAGTTTAAACAAATTGCCTAATATTTAAGAGTATCGCAGAGGTGATTTAGGAAGTTAACTCCCTGCATTTCTAATGTCAAATGGAATATTTATCTCTCTCCTTCTCTACTTCCTTCCATTCACTGAGTTTTCTTCATTTTACCCCATATCCTATTCCTTCCTCCCTTTAATGATTTCTGTTTTGCTCCTTTAATTTCTGAACAGATTTTATATTCATTAATATCCAATATTAAATAGAACTGAAAGAGAGATGGAAAGAAAGGTATGCTGTAGAAATTTACTGTGACCACATAAAAGCAAAGGAAATTTCCACTCAAAATTGTTTCACATTTAAGCTGTTTATCTATGGTTTCAAAACTTGGCTATATAAGGCACATTAAAATTTTAATGTGATTGAATTTTTAAAGATATAATAGAAAATAGCAATGTGTAAGTATATTGGCCAATAAAATTCTATACAGTGTATGCATTTGTATGTGTGCATGTGCACACACACCTACATAGGGGAGTATTTAGTTGTTTTCCTCTTGATTTTATGGTATAAGTGAGAATAATTCAAAGTGTATTAGCAATACTACCATTCATACCATGTATATATAGATATAAATATATATTACAGAGACAATGAGGCAATGTTCACTTCTCACCAACTTGATGACTTAGATAATATGTTACTCACATTTCAAAGATGATGAAATTGAGGTAGACTGGGCTTAAAGTTACTAGTCTAAGCAATAATAAACCCTGAAGCCAGCTGTCTGATTCTAAGGCCATGTGCTTAAGCATCACACTTTTTTGCCTCCTTAAAAGAAGTGCCATGCTTCCATTCATACATGTCACTTGTTTAATTGGCATATATCCTCAAGCATTTATATCTCTAGAGAACTGTAAGGCCTTAGATAATGGAATATAAGTGTATATTTTTCTAATTTCTAGAAATGTGGTTAATAGCCTGGAGTCTCACTTTTGCCACAATAAATGGGAATATTGAGTCTTACATAATTCAATGATGTAAAGAGTGGTATATGAAACCTAACTTTATGTATTTTATTGCAATGCAAATTATCAATTGAAACACTGAAAACTTTTCAAAGTGATGATTAAAAATGCACAAATTTAAAATGCAAAACATTACTTTATAGCCTAGCCTATCCATTTCAAAGTTCAGTGCTGTGATTTGAGGTTATTTTCAGAATCTCTCTCTCTCTCTCTCTCTCTCTCTCTCTCTCTCTCATCTATCTAACCTTTCTGTCTACTTCTGTGTGTGGTTGTGTGTATGTGTGTGAGTGTGTGAGTGTGTATATGCATGAATATATATATTAATATATTCAGTAGTACATTACCACGTATCTGATGGTAATGAATTAGGATGCATTCTATTTCCATAGTTCCTTTTAGTTACCTCTGTCTGAATACTGTAGCTAATAAATTTAAACTACTTAAATTACATTTAAGATTTTGGAATATATCCCTGGGAGTGTTATTTGATATGTCCTGTGTAACTACTCTTAATTTGTACAGTATCAATTTAAAGCAATTCTGAAAAAGGCAAAAGTTCTGTCACCCCAAATAGAATGTATCAGGTCATCTGACACAAAGACAGCTCCCCCAGAATAAACTGAATGAATGAATGAGAGAAATTCAAATGGAGGGGAAGTCCCCAAAACAAAGGTTTAGAAAAACTCTATAATGAAAGAATAGTAGAATTCCTGAACATCTCACAGAAATATATTCATTTAGGATTACTTATTGTTCCAGAGCTGATAATTCTTCCTTGAGGTTCTACCTTGAACCAGAGCTGATAATTCTTCCTAGATGTTCACACCTTGAAAACACAATAGTGATTAGCTTTCTGAGTCAGCCTTCCTGGGGAGTTTTAAATCAAATCTCTGATTCCCTTATCTGGCTTCTTATCTTTTGGAGAAATTACCTTTATTCCCTTTACAAATTGTTCCAATTAATTCTTCTTTTGCAGGTTGTGCCTCTTGTAACCTTTAAACATATCATATTAAAGTCCTTTTTGATTTCTCATCTATGTATGTATGTGGTATGCCAATCTGTTTGGTGTAAAAGTCATGAAAGTACCAGTGAGGCAGATTTATTGTCATACAATTATGTTTTGTTTTGTTTTGTTTTATTTTTAATAGGTGGATGGGGATTATGTAAAAAAAATCTTAATTTTTATGTAATCAATAAAATTAAATGCTTATTAAAGGGTTTTTTTTTTAACTACAAACTTGTAGAAAGGATTGCGCATAATGGCAAGAAGAGAAGACTCAAGGCAGAGCTACTGGATATTACACATCAAATTTTATTCTTCATGAATTAATATATGTTAAATTCAATTAATAAACAATGTTAACAACAAAGATTGTTCATAGGGTAAATTCTGTAGGGAACTCCTAATTTTTCAAAGGAAAGTTTTTTTTTTTTCCTTTCTCCATTAGATTGACATGTTTTTTAAAATAATTGGCTGACATCAGATAAAAAGCATTATCTAATTTAACTATTAAGAGTTCTGCTTGTTCAAGCAATAAGCCAGGTTGATTCTACCTCTGGCCTTAAAATTGCTCAAATATCTTCTGCTGCTCTTTCCTTTCTTCTTGGGACAACCCTCTTACAAATGCTTTGGGACCTCTGATTCTTTCAGTCCCAGAGTTGCACTGACTTCTTGGTCTCTTGCTTTCATCAGATGTCTGATATCTAGGTGTTACCCACTAGCTCCATGATGATTAATTCAGGTGGATACTCAGGAGCCACAGATCTGAGGATGAGCTCTATAGTAACTATTAGTTGTCTTGTTAGCTTAATGAGTACCATGATTATTGTTCAAAAACTTCATCAACAAAAAGTTTTGTGAGATTCCAAAGCTTTACCTCCTTATTTCAGCTATTAGGCCTTATTTATATTTTCCTCATTATCATGAAGAGCTCCTGTTTAGTGTTATAACTAGGCCAGGGGGAGGGAAGGAGGGATGTCTCTATGCTCTGAATGGAAGTTGCCTACATGACTGGAACTGGAATAAACAGTCATATGAGAATAATTTTATGTACTATAAGAAGAAAACATGTGTTAGTGATTCATTTAGATCGTTAGAAAATCAAAATATACTTCACAAGTTTAAATTAAGTGTCCATTGGAACACATAGAGCCCAAGGGTAACTGAAGTATTATAACAGTGAGGCTGGATTATTTCAGATTATTGATTCATCAATTCTCAATTTCCACAAGGCACATTCTATGAAAACGTCTTTTTATTTGATCACAGCATGAAATAAATCTCACTGCACAAGCCCTGCTAAAGTGTTTCAGGGATGTCATTTACATGTGAAGTACAGGCCAATTCTAAGAAACATGAAAAAAAATCTGTAACTTTTAATAATAGTTACAAGGTTTGCAATGTTACCTAAATTTTTAACAAGATCAGTTTCAGGAAGCTTATAATTCAGTTTTATATTTTATTTAGCTATTTAAAGTCTTGCACTAAATATACAAACATTAATTTCTAATGTCTGATTCCATTCATAATCATTGCATTTGCTTTCTAAGGAAATCTAATGACTTGAATTAAATCAAATCTGATTATTCCACAGTACTAGGAAATACCATTAAGAGGAATTCTTTTGAGTTAGATCATAGATTCTTCCTTCCTGAGAAATGTTACCACTAGAGAGAACAGTCTATACTGACAACTGGGACAAGATAACTAAGCCTGTATAAAAATTACTGGAAGAATAAGTCTCAAAATCGCATATAAGTAAATTATATAAATTCTGTTTTCATTCTTTGTTTTGATAGCTTTTCTATATGCCCTATTTTAATAGTCTCTAATCCATAAAATGATTTGTTACTACTACTTTTATATGAAGCCTTCATTTATCCTTGAACTTTTTTTTACTACAAACATGCTTTCTTCTACAGCATTTTTAAACTTCACCCTTAAAATAAACTTTAGCCTTTTCTTTCCACTTAGTTCAGTTGCACAAAGCAGTTGGCGTTTTCTGGGTGTAAAGTTTATACTCAGCTTGTATGTTATAATATTGGCACAATAGTTGTTAAAATGTAGAGAATGCCTGCAGTAGATTATAGAGCACTACAGGCATTACAAAGGTTGTTTAAAGTCAATGGCTCTGAGTCACTATTACCATACAGAATTCTCCATGATTCAGGCACCAAAAGTTGGTGACTATCTATAAATGGGAGTCTCCAGGACCATGCTCTTGTTACTTTCATGGTCCATTTCAATTGTCTGCGTTGATGTCAGTCAGTCCTTCAGATGTTCTGCTTCCTGACACCACCACTGGCTTTCCCCAAAACAACAGGAGACTTTGTTGGACAGACATTTTGGTGGCACCCACACATTCTCGCCATGCTTTCCAGTCCATCAAGCCATCAGCCCAGTCACTGCTGCTCCTGGGTTCTGGGAACTGACCATGGATATCCTCTGGCCAGGGATGGTCTCAGGTCTGAACACAACGTGAGTAGATGGTGATTGCATAGAGGAGTCAACATAAAAACTGAGAAATATGTCATGTCTTTCTGTCAATGAAACAATTATCTATGGCATTCCAGATTAATCCTTGTAGGAACTTTAGCCTCCACAGAAGTTGGGCACTGAAAGGGAGGAGGAGAAGGCTAGGGCAAGGAGGTCTGCTCTGCTGGACTTGCTCTGAGTAGGCACTAACTAGTCCTGCAGGTTCTGCTGATATAAGTGGCACTCCTTGTTATGGGATAGAAATGAACATTAGCCACGTGTGTGTGTGTGTGTGTGTGTGTGTATAGGGAAGTTCATAAAAAGTCAACTATTTTGAGGCTGCTAGGAGCAAGATGATGGAGAAGGAAGCTTCAAAATTCTCTTTTCTTACCTAAACATTGAAAAGCAGGCTGAAATCGTCAGAACCAAATTTCTCAGAATTCTGGAAAAGAGTAAAATGTTACACCAACCAAGAGCGTGTTGAATCATGAAAAATTGAAATTTATAAAGGATTGGAATACATTGTAACACTTTTACTAGCCTTCCTCCACACTCTTTCCAGATCAAACCACAGACTCTGAGATGCATGTCAGGACTTCCAATGTGGTTCTGGAAGTAGCAGAGCCTACCTTACTTATAAATCATTGTGTATGTATGTCTATTACAATCCATGTGGTGGTTACCTGAAAAACAGACCAGTGATGCTCATCTCTATTTTCCCCATCTGAAAACTTACTATGGACTTAAAAGTCGCAGGCTTGATTGTAAGAACACTAAGGGAACAATCAATCATGTTTTCATGAAGCAAAAGATTATGGTGGAGACATATAGCTGTTGAGGATATACTAAGGAGATTTTCTTTGGGGAAAATTGGTACTTAGTGATTACATGTATTGAGGGAATTTTAAAAGCCACACATATGCATCAAGTTAGGAACATGCTCAGAAAACACCTGAGGACACAGTAAATTTTGACTTTGTGGTGTTCTCTAGGCTTAGTGCAAGCCAGACTAAGTACTTAAGAGAACTTTTGGCACAAGGTCAATATGCAATGGCTGGAAGCAGTGATTTTTTTTTCATTTTCTATTTTTTGTTTGTTTTTACATTTCTGGAATGTGCAGAATGTTCTGCCATAACACAAGTAAAATAGGAAATAAATGAAAGGATTATCACTGACTATACATGTCAAAGAAAATCGCCTGTGCCAAAATAATTTTGGAAAATTACTTAATAGACTACTACTGACTTTTAAAAAATATATACTTTTTTTACTTTTCTTTTTAAAGATACTTAGATTACATAAATGTTACATAAAAAATATAGAGAATTTCAATAAGCCTGGCTACCTACCCCTCCCACATTTTCCCACATTAACAACATCCTTCACTAGTGTAGTACTTTTGTTATAACTGATGAACACACTTTGGAGCATGTCACTAAGTGTGACTTGTAGTTTACATTGTATTTTACACACTCTCACACACAATTTTGTAAGTTATGACAAGATATATAACGGCCTGTATTTGTCATTGCAATGCCATTCAGGACAATTCCCAAGGCCTTAAAATGCCCCCAAATCATACCTATTTTTCCTCTCCCTCCCATCAGAAACTGAAGTGGCCACTGCTTCCATATCAATAACAAGTTCTTCCATTGCTAGAATAACAATAAGTCTGTAGTAGAATAATAATAAGTCTACATAATTTCATCGTTCATTCCCCAATCCTAATGTGTAGGGCCTTAGATCCCAAGGGGCAGATGGATGGGACTATCTTGCTTGCAGTTGCAGACTCTCTCTATTCTTTGAGACGGTTGTTGTCCATCATCATCTCCTTGTTAGTTGTCCTAGGTGAGTCGAATGAAATGGAGAGTAGGTGTTGCAACTCTGTTGAGATTCAGGGCCAAATTGGTGCGGACAGCCCAAAGATTTAAGTCTCTTGGACATATACCTATCAACTTTAATACTAATTACAGGTTCATTAGTAAATTAAAAGGGGCAGAAGAGCCATGTGTAGGGAAATCACAACTGAGTCTAACTGTCATTCTGGGGAGCATAAATTCCACTGGCAGGGCACCAAAATCCTGAGCTATCAGCCCTGCCTATAGTGCCTGGATTTGTCCAGAGCCCTAAGGAGCCCCTCTATTTGAGGCAATATTTACTGTGGCAGTCAATGAGATCCTGCTGAGATATGCATAAACGTAAGCTCTGGAATGACCTCCCAACATACTTTGAGGTCTCTTAGCCATATAAATGCATATGTCTTCACTCTTTCCCCCTTTTTGTCAAGGTTTTTTTCTAGTTACATTGCTGGTTGGTGCTTATTCGTAATCCCTCAGTGCTAGGGAAGCTCATCCCCAAGAGTCATGTGCCATGCTGGTGGGAAGGTAATACATTTGTATGCTGGACTAGAGAGTTTGGACTAGAGAAAGGCCATATTTGAGCAACAAGGAGGCTCTCAGGAACTAACTCTTAGGCGCCCTATAATACGAGGCTAGTTTCAATTTCAAAGGCCAATGTTCAAAAGTACACTCATCAATATCCAGGGCCCATCAGTGTTCCATTCTCCTTCACTAGTCACTGCCCCTGTACTCAGAGGATTCTTGCTGTCCTAGTAAAGAATGTGGCAGAGCTCCCCAGGATAGGAATTCGATATTCTTATGGTTATTGTGTGAAACTCCACCCACTGTGACAATGCCCTATGAATACTTGAACACACTCATATGCTTTATAAGTCTGCCACAGGTGAATCTCTTCTCATACATCCCCCATCACTGACATCCTGCATCAATGACCTTCCCCTGCCACAGTTGTAATCCTTCTGTGATCCAAAACTTCTTTAAAAAATGAAGCCAACAAAATAACTAAATAAAATTAAGAAGAAATGAAATAAAAAAAAAGAAATGCAATAACAATGATGGTTTTAAAAAGAACAAAGAAAATACAAAACATTTAAAAGTAAATTTGAAATAAAAAATAATAATAAATATAAAATTTTTAAAAAGTTGATGTTATGACTTTCATCACGATAAGATCTGTTGTCTTGTGTGTGGAGTGACATTTTCTTCCATTTACTCTCCCAGTGTCTTATTTTTTTTTATTTTGTCTTCAAAGAAGCTATAGGTTACAGAAAAGTCACATACAGAATATACCAGATTCCTATATACCCACGATCCTACCCCTAGTTGCCTTTCCCCATTAGTAACATTTTACATGTGGTTGGTACATTTGTTACAAGTGTTGTACAAAAATTGAAACATTATTACTAGCCATTGTCAATGATTTACATTATGGTTTACATTTTGGACCAAACACTTTTTATAAATTTTGAGGTAATTTAACATGACATGTATCCATCATTGAAAGATCATGCAGAACAATTCCATCCCCCCAAAAATGCCCCATGTTCAATCTATTCTATTCCTCCCTCCTCCTCCCCTCAGGACCCACAGAAACCACCAAGCTTCACTCCTGGAAGAACAAGATTTATAGATACTTGCCAACAACATTGAGGACTTGACATACTGGCTTGTCCTTCCCTATTAGGCACTTCTTATATTCTTGAGAAACTCCCACCCCTCTATTTGAGAACATAGCAGGACTACCCAATGTGGGAGACCAACACATTCCTGCTCATTGTGTGGGTCTTCACCCACTGATACAACACACTAGGACGAGATGAGCACTCACACACTCCCTAGAATGCTCCAGGTGCACATTTTCCCGAATGTTCCCAATATCCAGTAACTCTCCCCTGCCATAATGCCAAGAGAACATTCCCAACATTGTAGTTTAAACCACATACATGCAAATCCCCAGGGTTCATCTGCTCCCTCCCCAACCCTCCAACCAGTTCTGTGGACAGTCCAACCCACCCTCTTTACCCTACCCCCCTCACAGACCAGCACCACTCGACCCAATATTATCACTTTACCACTGTCATGCCCATCCACTGCACAACTACACACTTCCATCTTATCATAGATTTTGCCCATATGGGCCTTGGCTCACAACCTTCTTCCTTCTCTCTGTCTCCTGTAAATCTATGTTCCAGACTCTACCTCTGTAAGTTTGCTCAATTTGCTTAATCAATATCAGTGTGGTCATGTAATATTTGTCCTTTAGTGCCTGGCTTGCTTCACTCAACTTAAGGTTTTCAAGATTCATCCATGTTATCCCATGTGTTAATACTGCATTCATTCTTACAGCTGAGTAATATTCCGTTGTATGCATATATTACAAGTTGTTTAACCATTTATTTGTTGACTGATATTTGGGTTGTTTACAACTTTTGGTAATAGTGAATAATGCTACTATGAACATTGGTGTGAATATATCTGTTCATGTCCCTGCTTTCAATTCTTCTGTATCTATACCCAGTGTAAAATTGCTGGATAATATGACAGTTCCATATAGAGTTTCCTGAGGTGCCACCAAACTGTCCTCCACAATGACTGCACGATTCTGCATTCCCACCAGCAGAGGATAAGGGTGCCCATTTCTCCACATCCTCTCCAACACTTGTAGTATTCTGTTTTTTTAATAACCACCAGTCTAATGGGTATAAGATGATATCATATTGAAGTTTTGATTTGCATTTGCCAAATAGCTAGTGATATTTAGCATCTTTTCATGTGCTTTTTTACCATTTGTATTTCTCCTTTTGAGAAGTGTCTCTTCAAATCCCTTGTCAATTTTGTAAATGAGTTATTTGTCTTTTTATTTTCAAGATGTAGATTTCTTTATATATCCTGGATATTAGTCCCCTATCAGATATATGGTTAAAAAATATTTTCTCCCATTGAGTAGGCTGCCTTTTCACTTTCTTGACAAATTCCTTTGAGCTGCAAAAGATTTTAATTTTGTAAAGTTCCCATTTATCTATTTTTTCTTTCATTGTTCATGCTTTGGGTGTGAAGTTCATGAAACCATTTCCTAATACAAGATCCTGTAGATGCTTCCCTACAATATCTTCCATGATCTTTATGGTTTTGGCTCTTATATTTTGAACTTTGATCCATCTAGAGTTAATTTATGTATAAGATGTGAGATGGCGAAACTCTCTCATTCTTTTGGATATCGATATCCAGTTCTCCAAGCACCATTTTTTGAAGAGGCCATTTTCTCCCAGTTGAACATGCTTGGGTACCTTGTTGAATATCAGTTGGCTGCATATGCAAGGATCTATATCAGAACTCTCAACTTGGTTCCATAGGTCAGTATGTCTATCCTTGTGCAAATACCATGCAGTTTTGACCACTGTAGCTTTATAGTATGTTTTAAAGTCAGGTAGTATGATTTCTTTGATTTCATGTTTTTTTTTTTTCAATATGTCTTTGGCTTTTTGGGACCCCTTGCTCTTCCAAATAAATTTCATAGTTAGCTTTTCCAATTCAGTTAAACATTTTTATTGGGATTGGGTTAAATCTGTAAATCAGTTTTGGAAGGATGGACATCTTAATGATGTTTAGTCTTCTTATCCATGAAGAGGGAATATTCTTTCATTTATTTAGATCTTCTTTATTTCCTTTAACAGTGTTGTGTAGTTTTCTTCTTATAAGTCTTTTACATCTTTAGTTAAATTTATTCCTAGGTATTTGATTCTTTTAGTTGCTATTTAAATGGGAATTTTTTCTTGATTTCCTCCTCAGGTTACTCATTATTGGTGTACAGAAATGCTACTGATTTTTGTACATTAATCTTATAACTTACCACTTTACTGAACTCACTTATAAGCTCTAGAAGCTTTATTGTATATTTTTCAGGGATTTTGAGGTATAAAATCATGTCATTAGCAGATTCAGTAAAACATCACTTAAACAAACGTGTAAGCTTCTATCCCAAATAAGTAATAAAAGTCAACAGATTTCTGGTATTTTGTATCAGCACCCTTTTGGCTGACTAATACAGCAGATTTGTGAGGATTGGCTTTACTTTTAATTTGTTTGTTAAAGTCTTTTATTTCTTTCAGAGAAAGTATAGGCTGTTCACATGTTTTCAGGAATTTGTCCTTCTTTTTATTCAATATTAGTTTCTTTGCTAGAAACCATTGACTGTATTTCATAATTCTGACAATGTAGATGCTGACATTTTATTTTATTTTATTGAATGTTCTGTGTCAGGAGAGGCGCCTAGAATTCTTTAAATGTGCTCGTTTTGGTGACATTACTCTCTCAACTTAATTCCATTTTTTTATATACATTCAACAGTTAGTAAAAATAAAAATAGCATAAAATGCTATCAAATATGTAAGAATGAATTTAATGAAAGGTATACACAATTTATTCATGAGCATTAGGTTATATTGTATTGAAATATTAAAGAAGACCTAAACATGGAGAGATTTAATTTATATATTTAAAAAATTCTACATTTTAAGATATTTATTGTTACCAAACTATCTACTCAATTTAATGAATTATGAATAAAAATGTCAAAAGATGTCTCTCTCATGATTGAATTCATGTTATCTACAGAGCAACAGTATTTAAGCCATATGGTATTGGTGAAAAGACTGATAAATGGTCCAATGGAAAAGAATAGAGAATACATACATAGACCCACACATATACATTGCCATTATTTACAACATGACAAGGTAATTCAAAGGGTAAAAGAATTTTCCTTTCAATAAAAGTGACTGGAAAATATTGATACATGTTTTGAGAATAAAGTCATTTTCATACTTCTCAAATTATTATACATTAATATGAGCTGGAAGACAGGAAAATATTTTTGCTTATTGAGAAAGGTATCATAAATAAACAAACAAAAACAAAGAAATAAGGCTTTTGAAAGCTATAAAAGGGAGAATTTTCCTGTCTTACAATAGGTAAGAATTTATGACTCACGGTTATAAAGATAATAACCATACAGTAAACACAAATGCAATTTTACTGAATTAAAATTGTGAATTTCTGTTCATTGACTTACATTATTGAAAGAGATGAAAAGGAAGCCATAAGAATCATCACAATATCAGAAGAATTGTAATTTTATTTTTTAAAAGTTATTCCTAATTAATAGTCAACATGTCATTTTATAGATACAAATATTATAATTTGTTGCACATATTTTTGTATGTCCTCTTCTCTCATTATCTAGAGTCAATTATCATTTCCAAATTACTTCTGGGCAATATCTATTATAGATGTTAAAGATTATACATATTCACATGTATTTTCCCTAAGGCCACCTGTAAGTGAACATAAAGGCACTTTTATAAAACAGAATTATTACTTTCAGGACATCAGTATTGCAAATAAGTCTGCCCACTTGCACTTGCCTGTACCTGAAATAGGATTGAACCCTTCCCAGAAAACTTGATTTGCCTATCTGGCATAAGAAAACAATGTTATTTTGTGAATATTTTTGTTATTACTTTCTTTTTTGCTTCTCCTTTACTTCACTCCATGAGTCACCCACACTTCTGTCCTTCACCTGCTCTCTTATTTGTTGATAGACATTGCTAACAGAACTAAAATAGTAAATAGCAATAGGTAAGGTATTCACATAATGAGACCAATGTCTTCTTTGCAATTTATTGTATTAAAATATTTCATTCAAGAAATTTTAGGAAAATTGGTAGTTCTTCATGAAAGTGAAGAGTGAACATATATCAACAATAGACAGAGCTAATGCCAGCAAAGATGGCAAGGGGTTGGGGGATCACTGTGTGCTGGCCAGAGCAATGGTATAAAGAATGTGCTAATTACAATTTATAATGATATATAGGGTTGTATTTATCTACAGTGTGGAAATGTTTCTTGCATAGTGTTGCTATTCAATTAAGAATTTCATGAAAATTTGCCCATTTTCTCTTTGCCAAACTATACCTAAGACTGTTTAAAGTGAATCAGTGAATCTTTGACATAAAATAAATGTGAACATTATCCCTTATATTTCAGATGTAATTCTAGGATTTTGTCATTATGTATCATGAAATGGAATGTAAGCATTTGTTCATTATTCATCCTGAAGTTTTCAGACCAGTGTCTACATATTATACACCCAGAAATGTTTTGAAAGATAGAGTTAATTATAAATAAATTAAATTAGGTGGATTTGTGAGTGAAAAAATTAATGGATATATATTAATGCAGAAAATATGTTTTCCAATTGTTTAGGTAGAAAAAAATGCATCTTTCAAGTATTTGCATGAAAGACAATGCATACTTTTCATTTATACTTTGAAGGATGAGAGCACCCATGCAGTATTTGAGTGAGCCTGATAAGTATTTATTGTACAGGAAATGCTCCTGGCACCTGCAAGGATATAGGTAAGAAAATGGTCTCAAATTTTCAAAAATAATTCTATACTTTTTACAATGGTTTTATATTGTCATATTACTTCTAACAAAACAAAAATTTATAGTAAATGCCAAGCAATAGATTTTTCTTTTCCTTTTTCCTTTGCTTGGTATTAGTGATCTGATTAGACTTTGTATTAAGCATTTATTATTAAGATCTCAACTTACAGAGTGAAAGGGGATAGTTTTGGATAGAGTTAATCATGCATATTTAACTAGCCATTTTTAATCAAGTCAACCATGCAACACTAACAATAAATTTTCAAAAAATAACTGGCTATTAAGCAACAAGAAGAATAAAAACTACATATTGAACCATATTTGAGGCCCCTGAAATAAAGACCAGCAGAGAGGAACAAAAAAGTCTTGCTACAAGAGGTTTGTCTGAAAATGACACTTTTCCTGCCTTTTGGCAGTTTGCAGACATTCTATATGTTACTGGTAATTACATTAATCTTGATCATTATGGGAGCCAGGAAACAAGATTCTGACCTGTGGGGACATAGCAAGTGTTATATTATGAGTGAGAATTCAAGGATGCAAGGATCAGCACTTCATTGACAAATAGATTCCATGTTGTCAAATTATCCAGGAAAACAGGCATTTTAAGCAAGCCCAAGACAATATTTATTGTTCTTTAGGGTTTAGTAAGTGTTTAGGATAGGACTACAATTCTTTCTATGGGGGATGCAAAATGCATAATTATTTTACATACATTAACAATTATGAAAGGGAATATTACCAAGGAATTAGCTTTGAGGGCATCATCCATTAACTCTTCCATCACATACAATCCACATACTTTGCAAATGTACAGAATGCTGTCTATGTCACAGATTATTGAAATTCTGATATATGTTCAAGTTTATGGGAAAACATAACATTATTTACACAAAACAGAAGACTCAACATACTTCACCTTAGTCAATTGAGGTTATTAAATAATAATTGACTGCTAAAATAATATCTACTTATAATATAAGTTTAAGGAAAGATATTATAGCTATTATTCCTATTTTCTAGAACCATGAAGTTTCATTGTGAAATTAATTAATATATGAATGAATCAATCATTATATTTGTAGTAAGGTATCATTCCTTGGTAAATTTTTGTCCCTAAATATTTAAATATATAATAATAGTAAGGAATGCTTATAGTTAGAAATTCAAAGAGAAATTCAAACATTATTTCTAGAGATCTTCTAATTGAATTTTTTTTACAAATCTTACATTAATGAAATCATTATTATTAGAGATATTTTTAAAAGAAATTTTTCTGTGATTTTCAAGTATACCATGCATTAAATCTAAGATGATTTTAAGTACTTTATAACAAATGGGGAATTTCCGAGAGATGTGTCCAAGTTCTAACTATTTTAAGTTGCATGAAATCTTTTATTAAAAAAATTGTAAATGAAGCACTAATGGATGTCATAAAATTACTTTTTAGACCTAAGGTCAGTAATGGAGTTTTAAAAATAATATATATGAGGTACATCTTATTTTCTTGTCAGAATTATGTCAGATACTGAAAGTAATCAGTGTAAGAGGTAAAAGGGAAACATGAGTGAAGTTTCAAAAGAATTGAAGACAGAGAGAAGAGGAAGAAGAAAGAAGATAAGGAAGAGGAGAAGGAGACAGAGTAGAATACCAAAGTAAGGATGATGGAACATACTAAGGATGTAATTTGGAAGTGACTTCTAAGAAATGATACCTTATTTCTCCATGTATCTTTAATTGAATTTGTGACTGTGATAAAATAGAGGACAATTTTGGGAGAGCAGAGGCTCTGGATCACTGTGCTTCAACGGAGGCTCCTGCAGTACTTGATAGCTAGGACATAACCATAAAAATGAATGGTCAGCCTGAGCAAGAGCCATAGACTGGAGTGGAGGAAACAACGAAACTCAAAAGGATGAGGGATACTGGAGTAGTAAATGCACCATGAGGCACTATGCCAATTGAACAGACAAATGTGGCCTTGAAGGCATGCTTTGCCACTTACATAGTTATTGCTTTCTAAGTTTCCTGGATCTTCCAGTGATCCACTTTTTTATATGTAATTTTGTCTATAATACTTCTCAATTTTTAATTGCCATTAGAATTACAGTATATAATATATGATTAATTGAATTACATAGCATAATTTAAATAAATAAAGTCTTATACTAATATCATTCACTTGTTTGATTATTAGGCTAAGGGACTATAAAAATGAGGGTATAAGTGATCAAATAAGATATTTAAGAGAGAAGGGGTGAGAGAAAGAAAGAAAGAGATTGAAGAACAAAATATAAAAATAAAAATAGTATATATTACTAATTTCTAGGAAGAGAAGTATGTAGCCAACATAAATTTCATTTCAGAGAGAAAAGTTCTTAAAGATGATTTTCCAAATGAAATGAGCAGCAAAAGAGATAGTAGTGAAAATAGATAGGAAATAATTTTTTCACCTGGATGTCACATAATGGATTACAACTGCTTGAAATTTAAGAGACACTCTGATAAAAGAACAGTTTCAGAATTTTATTTAGATTCTTTTTGATGTCAAACTAATGATAAGTGCTAATAGTTAGAGTATATTTCTGAAAAATATGGTATGTAGAAATTAGCTATATTAACTCAGTAAATTCTCCAGGCAAACATTTGAACTCCAAAAAAGTACATTTTAGAGGTATTAAGTGATAGAAATGTATACAAATATTGGCAAGAGCTCTTATATCTTATATTTTAATGCTAACATTCCCCTGAAAATAAGGTATGAAACAGGTAGACTAAAGACGGATGAAGCAATATTTTGTTAAGTTTTACTACCAACCAATACAGACAAAAAATTGGATAAACATGAGCCTATAAATGTACTTAGGCTGCTTTATTCCCTCCTCTTTATTCTCCGTGTTTTTTAAGGAAATGTTTGTCTTTGGTTCTCCACATACACAGAAAATTACCTTAAAAATGCCTAACTCTACCATGGTGACTTAATTCCTGCCTCCAAGATTTTCGGATGTGTGGGAGTACAGAGTCTTACATGCCATGTTATTCCTCCTGATGTACTTGGGAACCCTGGTGGGGAACTTTCTCATTGTCACAGTAACCACCATGAATCATGGTCTTCATACCCCCATGTATTTCTTCCTTAGGAATCTGTCTGTTTTGGACATGTGCTTCATTTCTGTCACTGTTCCCAAGGCATGTGTCATCTTCCTGCTTGACAACAGGGCAATCTCCATGGTAGGATGTGCAGCTCAGGTTTTCCTGGTGATTTACTTTGCATTTACAGAACTGCTGTCCCTCACCATTATGTCCCTCGACCACTATGTGGTCATCTGCTAGCCCCTCCACTATTCTGTAAGCATTAACCCTTGGTTCTGCATCCAGGTGACACTGGCCGCTCTAATTAGTGGTGTGGTCTTTGCAGGATTCCACACTGGAAACACATTCAGACTGCCCTTCTGGCAGTCCAATGTGGTTCATGAGTTTTTTTGGTGATATCCCCTCTCTGTTGAAGCTTTCCTGCTCTGAGATCTTAAACAATGAAATTTCAATTCTTATCTATGCAGTGGTGGTTTCTGGTGGTTGCTTTGCCTTCATCACCATGTCTTATATTCACATATTTTCTACTGTGCTCATGTTTCCCACAAGAGGAGAATGAACAAAGGCTTTTTCCACCTGTGTCCCATACATCCTTGTGGTGACTTTCTTTTTTAGCTCAGGTGCTGCTGTGTATATGAAGCCAAACTCCAATGCACCCACAATCTAGGACATGATCACCTCTGTGTTCTATTCTATAGTCCTTCCTTTCTTGAACCCTATAATCTATAGTCTTAGAAACAAGCAGATAAAGGAGGCTGTAAGGAGAATTATGAGCAGACTGCTTCATTCATAAAAATAATAGGATAATTATTTCAAAAATTCCTATTTTAATGAGATGAGTTCAAATTGCCTCAATGTTAAACTTCTAACCTATTTAAAATTTCAGACATTCATTGCATTATATATCAGGATGTAACAACACAATTGTATTTTACTTTGAGATTTCTCCTTAAAAAAAAAACAAAAACAAATATTCTCTGGTACCTGACACATCACTGCAAAAATTTTTGCCCCAAAATTGTTTCCATTCATTTTTCTTTAAACTGAGAGTCCTATAAAATATAAACTATACTTTCTCTTTCTTTGATCTTTTTGTGAACTTATAAGATTCAGAGAGCATCCTTAATTCATCATATAGCTAAAATAATTCTAAATGTATACATTTAGGTTGGTCCCATAATTATATTTCCTTACATTTCATCATGTGGAAGAGTAAATTTTAAATAATAATTACTTTTGCTCAAAGTAAGAAAAATATTTATAAAATTGTGAATGTTTAGAAAGTTTAGGATTATAATTATTTGTTGGCAGGTTTTAAGTTCTCTATACCAAAAATACCAAAGTGAGGTAAATCTTTCCTATTTCTACCTTCTGCTACTTCTAAATCCACTAATCAATATGATAAGGTGATGAAAAAATGAAATTATGTATTTTTATTGCATGTTTTTATATGTATCATGTATTTTGGCACATAACCCCTAGAGTAACACTCGAATTAAGAGAACTCTTTAATGTCTGACAAATAGTTTGCCATAATGAATAAATAAATCTCCAAAATAGATTTAGTTTTTACAGATGACCACTGAAATATTACAGTTCAGTTTTGTAAATGGAGGCCATATTTGTCACTCATTAAAATCAGCACAGCCTCTTCTGCTACTTCCAAGAATGATTTTATCACACATCACTGATATATTATTAGCTAATGAATTATAATATTTCAAAAATATGATATCACCTGCACAATTTACATTAATATTGTACAAAGCATGTTCCATCATATATGAATGGACATTTATACCTTAGCTATATATCTGTAATTGTAGAAATGTATTGAGATTAAAATAGAAAATCTTAGGTTGTATAAATGTTACTAGAATAAAAATTCAAAACAACAATGACACTAACTTAGTACTGTTCAAGACAATTAATCGTAATGTAAACTATGGACTATAGTTATAGTAGTATAATTATAATGATATATTTTCATCTGTTGTAACATAGGTACCACGCTAATGCATGTGTAAATAATAGGGGAGTGTAAGAGAATTCTGTATATTCTGCATGGTTTTTCTGTAAACCTACTTCTCTAATTTAAAAAAATTACATGACGATAGATAGATGGATAGATAGATAGATAGATAGATAGATAGATAGATAGATAGATAGATAGTGCAGATGGTCATGTATAAACAACCATATAATGTACAATTAAATTTGGAGACCAATGCCTTAAAGAAAATTGTGATCATTTCTTTTAGAATTTAGAGAGCTCATTTTGAAATATTTATTCAAATGAAGTGGCATAACATTACACATACATAATTATATAACATGGCAATATATACAGCAATTATTAAAATAAAATGGAGAAATAAAAAATACCATCATTTTTAAACAATTTAAGATATGGCTCATTACAACTCATAGAACATTGTAAAAAGTAAGGATTAATATAAAATTTGAGTATGTTATTTACTATTTTGCCCAAATTGACATTCCTATGATGCTCTACCATGAATGTGCAAAATATATTTTCTTTCCAAATAAACATATTAAATTATACCATATTCTGGGTTATCAGGAAGACTGCACAAAGTTCAAATGCTGAAATTGTACAGAATATGTTCTTTGACCTAAGTTATCAAAAGAATAGAGGGGTATTGAAATCTTTGAGTCTATTTCTCCATACATCTATTTCTCCTAACAGTTCTATCAGTTTGTCTTATGAATTTTGAAGCTCTTCCACTTTTTTTTGCTGGGTTAATGTTAACATAGTTTTGTGTCACCGCCATTAAGCGACTTTAAAAATCAATATGCAATTACTTCCTTTATGTCTGGTGTTTGCCCCAATGTCTATAGTTTCTGTTATTAATCTAACAAATTCTCCTCTTAAAAGTTTGTGTTAGCATATGTATCTTCACATATCCTTTTACTTTTAACCTATTTGCGTCTTTATATTGAAGTGAATTTCTTGAAAGCAGCATAGAATAGGGGCTTAACATTTTAAATCCTGTCAAAGATACTCTGTCTTAAAATTGTGGTCTTTTACTATTTAAATTAATTGTAATTATTGATGTGCTTAAGTGTTAAATATATTGTACTGTTTTGTTTTTTTCTTTTCTTTCATTCCCTCTATTCTTTGTTTTCTGTTTCCCTTTTTCAGGCTCATTTGAATTATGTTCTTATTGGTTTTTAGCTTTAAGCTAAAAAGAGAACCAACTTTTCTCTAAAGTTGTTTTTTGATTTAGAGCTTATATTATATATTAAACTTATCTAAGTATACTTTCATGTGATAATATATCACTTTACATATACATGAAGAACAAACATTATCATATATTTATTGATATTGTTTCCTTTTCTGGTGCTCTTCACTGATAATATTATTTTACATTTTTGAAGGTTTAAATATATTTTTAATAAATCAATTTTACTGATATAAATTAATAAAGCATAAAATACATCCAAAGTGTACAATCAATGGTATTCTGTATAATCACAAAGTTGTGCATTCATCACTCCAATGACTTTTAGAGCATTTTCACTATTCCAGTAATAATAATAATAATAACCAACCAATCAAGCAAACAAAACTCATCAGCTCTCAATATCTCTATGCCTTGCCTGCCATACATAGCTGCTATTCTATTTCCTTCTAGCTGGTGTATTAGTATTTATATTTTGTAAAAACTATCTTTTATAGGCAATATCACCAATATTCATGTTTTACATGAGGTTTCACTGTGATATACAGTCCCAAGTTACATTTTTTAACTTTCCATCTTGTAATAGAAATGTCTTTAGGCTTTCCTTTTCAACCACTGTCATATAATAGCTCTGCTAGTTACAAGCAACATATGCTTTCACCATTTCCATTTATTTCCAAAGATTTAAAAACCAACTTTTTACCAATTCTGCACAGATTAACCATGAGCTTTCCCTTCTCTTCCCTCATAATATTTTCTGATAAACTATATTCTAATTTCTGATTCCAGGAGTTTATATAATATATTCAGTACATAATAGTGTAATAATACATTTGTCCTTTTGTGTGTGGCTTGCTTCAACCAACATAATGTCCTCCAGATTCATCCATGTTGTCATATGCTTTATGAATTAATTTATTCTTACTGCTGTGTAATATTCCATCCTGTGTACACACCACAATTTGTTTATCCATTCATCAGTTGATGGACACCTGAGTTGTTTCCAAATTTTGGCTATAGTGAATAAAGTCACTATGAACATTGGTGTACAGATGTCTATTTGTGTCACTGCTCTCAGTTCTTCTGAGTATATGCCTAACAATGGTGTAGCTTGGGGCCCCATGGCAAGTCTATATTCCACTTACTTAGGAACTGCCAAACAGTCCTCCACAGTGGCTGAACCATCTACATATACACCAACATTGCAAAAGGATTCCTTTCTCTACACATCCTCCTCAATATTTATAGTTTTCTCTCTTTTTAACAGTGGCCAAGTAGGTGTGAAATGATATCTCATTGTAGTTTTTTTGTATTTTACTCAGTTTATTAAACTAAAAATCACAGTGTTTTCACAGCTAAATGAATATTGTGCAATAACATTGTCCTTAAGTCCATAGAAGCCTTTATTTTTTAAATATATATTTTTAAAGATACTTAGATTGCACAAATGTTACACAAAAAATATAGGGATTCCCATATGCCCTGCTTCCCACACTTCCCATAACCTCCCACATAAGCAACATCCTTCATTAATATAGCATATTCATTGCAATTGATAAACACACCCTGGGATATTGGCATTGAGCATGGGCCATAGTTCACATTGTAGTTTACACTCTCTCCCACACAATTCTGCAGGATATGGGAAGATATATAATGGCATATATCTGTCATTGCAATGCCATTCAGGATGATTCCCAAGTCCCAAAAAATCCCCTGCATTACACCTGCCTTTCCCTCTCCCTGCCCCCGGAGCCTCCAGTGGCCACTGCCTCCACATCAATGCTGTAATTTCTTCCATTGCTAGAATCACAAGTCTATTTAGAATACCAGTTTGTCCACTCTGGTCCATAGTTCATTCCAGAATCCTGAAGATTATGGGATGGTGATGTCTGCCCCACCTCTAATTGAAAGGGGATTTCAACCCCACACAGCCAATGGATGGGACTCTCTTGCTTGCAGTTGCAGGTTTTCTCATTTCCTTGGTAGGGTGGTTGTCAATCATCACCTCCTTGTTAGTTATACTGGGCGAGTCCAATGAACTGGAGAGTAGGTGTTGCAACTCCACTGAGGCTCAGGGTCCAGCTGGCAAAAGGACAGCCCAAAGATTCAAGTATCTTGGATGTACATCTGACAACTCCAGCAGCAAGTATAGGTTGAAATAGAAGGGACAGATGAGCCATGTGTAGAGAAGACATAACTGAGTCCAACTCTGTCACTCTCAGGAGCACAAACTCCAAAGTGGGGCCCACTGGCAAGGCACCAAGCTCTGGAGCTATCTGCCCTGACCAGAGGAACTGGGTGTCTTCAGAGACCTCAGGAGCCCCACTATTTGAGGTAGCTTCCACTTTGGCAGTCTATGAAGTCCCGCTGAGATGTGTATAAGCATTACCTCTGGGATGACCTCCCAACTCACTTTGAATTCTCTTAGCCATATAAACTCATTTGTCTTTAACTTTTCCTCCTTTTATTTGGGGTATTTTTCCAGTTGCATTGCTAGTTGGTGCTTGGTAGTGATCCCTCAGTGCCAGGGAGGCTCATCCCCAGGAGTCAGGTCCCAATCTGGGGGGAAGGTAATGCATCTATATGCTGAGTTTGGCTGAGAGAGGCCATATTTGAGCAACAAGGAGGCTCTCAGGAGGCAATTCTTAGGCACCCCACAATGCTAGGCTAAGTTTCAGTTTCAGGAGTAAAGGCTCACAAGCATAGTCATCAATATCAAGGGCACATTTCCGTAATCACTAATGATGTTGAACATTTTTTTGTATGTTTTTATCGACATATGTATTTATTCTTTGAACCAGTGTCTTGTCACACCTTTTACCTATTTTTAATAGTTTGTTTTTGATTGTTGAGTTGCACGATCTCTTTATATATACGGATACTAAATCTTTATTGGATATGTGATTGACAAATATTTTCTCCAATTGAGTAGGCTGCCTTTTCATCCCTTTGACAAAGTCCTTTTATTTATTATATATATATATATATATTTTTTTTTTTTTTAAAAGATACTTAGATTACATAAATGTTACATTATAAATATAGGGGGATCCCATATGCCCTACTCCTTACTCCTCCCACATTTTCCCACCTTAACAACATCTTTCATTAGTGTGGTGCATTTGTTACAATTGCCAAACATATTTTAGAGCATTGCCACTAAGCATAGTTTACATTGTAAACTATAATCATAGTTTACATTGTAGTTTACACTCTCTCCTGTACAATTTTGTAAGTTATGAGAAGATATATAATGGCCTGTTATCTGTCATAGCAATGTCATTCAGGACAATTCCCAAGTTCTGAAAATACCCCCATATTACAACTATTTTTCCTTCTCCCCACCTACTGAATCTCAAGTGGCCACCACCTCCACATTCCTTTGAGTTGCAAAAGAGTTTAATTTTTTAAGAGGTCCCGTTTATCTATTTTTTCTTTTCTTGATCTTGCTTTGGGTATAGGTTTAAGAAACTACTGCCTACTCCAAGATCCTGAAGATGTTTTAATGCATTTTTTTTCTAGGAGTTTTATACTTGTTGTTTTTATATTTAGTTCCTTGATCCATTTTGAGTTAATTTTTGTATAAGATGTGAGATAAGGATCTTCTTCCTTTCTTTTGGATATGGCTATCCAGTTCTCCCAGCAACATTTGTTGAACAGATTGTTCTGGCCCAGCTTGATGGGTCGAACTGCCTTGCCAAAAATCTCTTGACAGTAGATGTGGGGGTCTATTTCTGAGTTTTCAATTAGGTTCCATTGGTCAATCTGTCTGTTTTTATGCCAGTACTATGTTTTTTTTTTGTTTGTTTTTTTTTGTTTGTTTTTTTTTTTTTTTTTACCATTGTAGCTAAGTAATAGGCTTTAGGCTTTAAAGTCAGGAATTGAGAGTCCTCCTACTTCATTCTTTTTAAAGATATTTTTGTCTGATCGAGGCCCCTTAAACTTCCAAATAAATTTGATTATTGGCTTTTTGATTTCTGCAAAAAATGACTGTTGAGATTGTCATTGGAATTGTGTTGAGTCTGTAAATCAGTTTGAGTAGCATTGGCATCTTAATGTTATTTAGTTTTCCAATCCATGAACACAAAATGTCCTTCATTTATTTAAGTCTTCTTTGGTTTCTTTTAGCAATATTTTGTAGTTTTCTGAATGTCAGTTTTCATGTCCTTTGTTAAGATTATTCCTAAATATTTGATTGTTTTAGTCACTATTATAAATGGAATTTTTTTTTCTGATTTCCTCCTCAGACTGCATATCAGTGGTGCATAGAAACACTATTGATTTTTGTATATTAATCTTGTATCCTGAGACTTTGCTGAACTCATCTATTAATTTTACTAGCTTTGTTGTGGGTTTTTCATGATTTTCTCTATATAGGATCATATCATCAACAAATAGTGAAAGTTTTACTTCTTCCTTTCCTATTTGGGCGACTTTTATTTTATATTTAGCCTAATTGTTCTAGGCTGAACTTCTAGCACAATATTGAATAACAATGGTGACACTAGGAATCCTTGTCTTGTTCCTGATCTCAGCAGGAAAGCTTTGATTCATTCACTGTTGAGTACAAAGCTAGCCTAGGTTTTTCACACATGCACTTTACCATATTGAGAAACCTTCCTATTATTCATATCTTTTGGAATGTTTTTTATCAAGAAAGGGTGCTGTATTTTGTCACATGCTTTTCCTGCATTAATCATGAGTTTCACATAATTTTTCTTCTTCAATTTATCAATCTGATTTATTATACCAATTGATTTACCTGTGTTGAAACTTCCTTGCATACATGTGATAAAAACCACTTGATCATGCTGTATAATTCTTTTAATGTGCTTTTGGATTCAGTTTGCAAGTATTTTGTTGAGGATATTTGCTCCTATATTGATTAGAGCTATTGAGCTGTAATTTTCTTTTTTTGTAATATCTTTATCTGGTTTTGGTATTAGGGTGATGTTGGCTTCGTAGAATGAGTTTGGTAGCATTCTTTCCTGTTCAATTTTTGGAAGAGCTTGAGCAAGACTGGTATTATGTCATCTTTGAATGATTGGTAGAATTGATCTGTGAAGCCATCTGGTTCTAGGCTTTTCATCTTTGGGAGATTTTTGATGATTGTTTCAATCTCTTCCCTTGTGACTGGTTTATGGAGGTCTTCCATTTCTTCTAGGGTCAGTGTAGGTGGTTCATGTGTTCCTAAGAATTTGTCAGTCTTGTCTACATTGTCTAGTTTTTTGGCATACAGTTGTTCATAGTACCCTCTTATGATCTCTTTTATTTATACAGAAGGTAAAGTCACCCCTCTCATTTCTGCTTTTGTTTATTTGTGTCTTCTCTCTTTTTTCTTAGTCAATCTAAGGGCTTGTCAATTTTGTTGACCTTCTCAAAGAACCGACTTTTAGTTTTGTTGACTATCTATTTTTTTCTCTCAATTTCACTTATTTCTTCTCTGATCTTTACTATTTCATTCCTTCAGCTTGGTTTGAGATTAGTTTGCTGATCTTTTTCTAGTTCCTCCTGGTGTGCAGTTAGATCTTCAATTTTAACTCATTCTTCTTTTTTAATGTAAGTGTTGACAGCTATCAATTTCCCTCTCAGCACTGCGTTTGCAGTGTCCCATAAGTTGTGATATATTGTGTTCTCATTTTCATTCATCTCAAGATATTTGCTGAATTCTCTAGCAATTTCTTCTTTGACCCACTGGTTAAGTATGTTGTTTAATCTCAAAATATTTATAAATTTCTCTTTTTCCATCCATTATTGATTTTCAGCTTCATTATCTTGTAATCAGAGAAATTGTTTTGTATAATTTCAGTCTTTTAAATTTTATTGAGACTTGTCTGTGACCCAACATTTAGTGTATTTTGGGGAACTATTCATGAGCATCCTGTTGTTTTGGGATGCAATGCCCTAGAATTGTCTCTTAGGTCTAGTCCATTTATCATATTATACAAGCTCTATTTTTCTTTATTGATCTTCTGTCCAGATGTTCTATCCAACACTGAGAGTGGTATTTTGAAGTCTCTAACTATTGTTGCTGAGACATCTACTTGTACTTTCAGCTTTGCCAGTGTGTGCCTTATGTATCTAGGGGAGTGAGCTTAGGTGCATGGATATTTATTATGCTTATTTCTTCTTGCTGAGTTTTCCCTTCCATTAATATATAATGACCTCCTTCATCTTTTATAATATTTTTGCTTCTAAAATCTATTTTGTCTGAGATTAGTATCACTACTTCACATCTTTTTGTTTAGTATTTGAATGGCATATCTTTTTCCAACCTTTCAATTTTAGCATGGTTGTGGCTTTACTTCTGAGGTGACGCTCATAATTTTTATCTATTCTATAAATCCATATGTATTGATTGGTGAACTGAAGCCATTAACATTCATTATTATTGCTGTAAATATATTACTTACTTCATCCATTCTGTCCTTTGCCTTTCTGTTGTCATATCACAATATTGTCTGTCTTTTTACTGTTTAATTTACCCTTCCTAATAATCTTCATTTCTGTACTCTTCTCCAGTTCTCTTTAGCAATGTTGAAAAATTAGCTTTTTGGTTTTGGAAAGTGGGGTGATGTTATTACTAATAACAAGTAAAAATACCTAAAATGAGTTTCCAGTGTGTAGACCAGCATAGGCAAGTTGCTAAGAGGCCAATTTCATATGGAAAGAGATATAAATTTCTTCAGAAATACATGTTCATGTGAAAGTTCTGGCCACTGGTGGAGACAGTGAAAATTAGTAGATTTCTTAACAGGATGCCAGAGTCCTTTAGTGCCTATAGGAATGAAATGACATGCAAGATACTTAGTGCCAATATATCAGCAAATACCACAAGGAGACTCTCAATCAACATCAAAGATTTTTGCCATTTTGCCATTTTCTTAAATGCTGGCTGATCTGGAAAGCAAGAGTTTAAATCCATGAAAGAGATGAAGTATACAAACAATTGAAAATGTTACCTTAAATTTTCCATAATTGCATGTTCTACTATTTCATAAAGTTTTTTTGTGTGTGTGTGCATGAAAATGCCATTTTATTTCTTTGGCTCTACTCATTACTACTATATAGTAGGTAACATAGCAAAATGCTGAGGATTAGGCTTTCAAATGCAATCGCCTGTCTATGACATGGAATACTGTTACTTCCTTACCTCAATAATACCCACCTCATGAAATTTATTATATTAATGAAAATTAAATTGGTTAAATATGGAAATCCCTTGTACAGAGTAAATTCTCAATGACAGTTGTTAAGTATTATTAAGAGTTCTAGGGAAGCAGCTGTGGCTCAATTGGTTGGGCTCCTGTTTACCATATGGAAGGCCCAGGGTTTGATTCCTAGAGCCTCCTGGCGAAGGCAAGCTGGCCCGCATGGCCCAGTGAGCTGATGGCCCACCAGGCTTTTTTATGTAATATTTATGAAATCTAAAGCTTCTTTTAAAAATAATTATTGAAAAAGAAGATGCTGGATGTATGTAGAATGCTTAATAAGGTTTAATGCAGATATATGGAAATGGATGGAATTGATTGTAAACACGGTATAATGAATGTAACAGACACTTTTGATTTATGGATCTGATTGTGGCTGAACTGAGAAGTCTAGAAAGATTAATGTTTGTTGGAGGACAGCTGGAGGATAATATAGGGAATGAATAAAACTGATATTGATAGTAGATGAGGATTGTGGTTAATATAAATATAAAAATGGTCTACTTCAAGGTGTTTAGAATGTGGTGATACATGGGAAAATATAAGTAATTTAACTTATGGTCCATAGTTAACAAAAATATTGTAATGAATACATATATTGAAGTAATGAGTTTCTGACCTTTAAAGCAAGTTGCCATCATGATGAAATCAAAAGTAGGGTCATTAAGTTTTCATTTGGTATATCATTTAAATAAATTATTTTCTGGAAACTCACTTTTATTTTAAATTTTGGAAATCATCACTTTGCAAAAGTTTAGAGGAGAAATTAACTTGTCTTCACTACAACAATATTGAGAGGCACTAGATATAGTGGAGAAAATCTTGGTAGAGAAGATGTCTATGTCACAATATGAAGAATGAATAACTGAAATTTTCTATTATACATTTTGTAAATATTTTGTCCATACTCTTAAATCAACTAGAGTTAATAATATTCAATTGTATATGGTTGTAATAAAATAGCTTGGGATACTTTTTTCCATCTTTATCCCCTCAATGTCATTTTCCTTCTCATGAATTCAATTTCTATTTGGTTACATTGTTCTCTAAAGTTCTTAATAATATTGTGACTGATCTCAAATAGAAATTTACCTCCCACTAGATAATTTAAAATGTTCCCATACTAAGCAAAATGCTTTCATTATTTAACTCTATTTTCCCCTAAGAAATTATCTTTTTACAATCCAGGATATAAATCCCTGTGGGTTTTTTCTTCTCTTTTGTTGTTTGAATACCATAGGTCTCACCAATATTATACCACCAGATTCAACATTTTGAATCAAACTTACAAGTCATTTGATATGTTTGTTATATAGGCAAATATCCATGGAAATATAATATTTAAATATCACCATTAATATAAGCAATTTAATGATGAATAAACAATCTCAAAAAGAGTAAGTAAATCTTTAGTTTTCAAAGATATACAACTAAAATTGTTTTGGTTCAAACTAAGAGTGAATAATTAAATGCCCCAAATTCTTTCCAAAATTTATGTTTGATTTCTTATATTCCATTAGAATCATTCACAACAGTGATGATTCATTATTCCTACCTTGCATTTCATTACCCTGGGTGATTTTTGTTTAATGTTTTGTTGTCCTGTTTCAACAGATTATTATAAGTACCCTAAAAACATTCTCCATTAATCCATTCTGTATCATAGTTTTCCCACTTTTTTTGAGTCACCCTTCCATTGATTTCATTACTTATATCCCATGGGCAATTTTCCTAAAATCCTGATTTTACTCATTTCACATTTTTTCCCAATTTTTATTCAAATTTAGTACATAGTGACTTCTCTCAATTATTTAGTATGTCTTAAGATTTTCTTTAAATGCCTGCTTGTCACTAATACATAATATCACAATCCTTTTGAATATCTTTCTTGAAAATTTCAAATATTTAGTAACTTTACACTAGCACTTTGAATATTCTTCACATAAATTTCTCCTTATATATTTTAACCAATCTATTCCACAAATTCTCTGTTCCTAGTGTGAGGGTCATCTCAAATTTAGCCAATATGTAATAGGTACAAGGTAAAGTCTTATTTAATATTTTAACAATTTTTAGTGATTGCACACTACCAGACAAAATCTATTCCCATTACCCAGATTTCAGTGTAAGAAGGAAAATTTTGCTATTTTTATGACCTAGATACCAATGAATAAAAAATGTAATTCAAAAGAAAGTGAATGTGAAAAGTTGATAAAATAATATGTGCTAATAAAATAAGTGTAGAAAATCTGCAAGACTTCTCACTTTTCCAAAATTATTAGATGAAAAGATAAGAAAATATGTGTTTATAGCATGTAAGTTAGAATAAAAATACAGACATTTTATCTTTTCACACTAAATCATTCAGTATTATTTTGTCTCTCCAACAGAAATATGTGAATTGTCAATAAGCTAGATTGAACTGACTGAAACTTATCAATTGACATATCTATGCATTAAAATTGCAATTTAAAATATTCCTTTCTTCCTGTGACTTTCTTTTTCAAGTATTGTTGTCTTATGGACACGAGATTACAAAGCATCAGATGACAGTCATAAATAAAACCAAAGAAATGTGTAAACAATATTCCAATAATTAGGATCTCAGAGAATTGCAGTTAATGAAAAAATTAATTAATGCTTAATGTTCCTGAGGGTTAGGGAAAAAATAATATTTAACTGATTTTTGAAAAGGAAATTGACCATGGAAATTCTGACCACATCTGAATAATAAACACATTTGTAGTAAGATATGACAAATATTTATTTGGAAACTTCCAAGTGAGTGAATATAATTCAGTGATACATAAAACTCAAACTAAGTAAAAATGCAATGAACAGATATAGCAAAAGGAAAAGTTAGAATATACTCAAATGTAAGAAGTATTAAGAAAGATTATAAAAGTGATTTCCTTTATTTAAACTTTATTTCAAATAAAAACCCAACAACAACAGTAAAAGGCAGCTCAACATGTTATGGAAGCATGACTCCTAAAAACTTCTGTCCAGCGACTTTTGTCTTATATAATTCCAATTACTAACTCAATTGTTTCTCTACTGTTCAGAAAGATGCACATTTGAACACAAATTAGTTAAATGATATTATCAAGGTCTCCTTATTAATGAAAAAAATGTGCTTAATCATATTCATATATCACAAGCTAAACCCCATAATCTTTTTTTGACCTTTAACATTAATATAGTACCAATTTTGCTTTTGCTACAAAAACATTACAATATTTTTGTTAACTATAGACCATAAGTTAAATTACTTATATTTTCCCATGTATCACCACATTCTAAACACCTTGAAGTAGACCATTTTTATATTTATATTAACCACAATCCTCATCTACTATCAATATCAGTTTTATTCATTCCCTATATTATCCTCCAGCTGTCCTCCAACAAACATTAATCTTTCTAGACTTCTCAGTTCAGCCACAATCAGATCCATAAATCAAAAGTGTCTGTTACATTCATTATACCGTGTTTACAATCAATTCCATCCATTTCCATATATCTGTATTAAACCTTATTAAGCATTCTACATACATCCAGCATCTTCTTTTTCAATAATTATTTTTAAAAGAAGCTTTAGATTTCATAAATATTACATAAAAAATATAAGGGATTCCCATATGACCCCTCCCTCCCCTTCCCATACTTTCTTACATTAACAACATCCTTCATTAGTGTGGTACATTTGTTATGATTGATGAACACATATTGAAGCATTGTTACTAGCAAAGGACTATAGTTGACATTATAGTTTACACTCTGTCCTGCACAATTTTGAAGGTTATGGCAAACTATACAATGGCCTGTATCTGTCACTGTAATGTCATGCAGGACAACTCTAATGTCCTGAAAATGTCCCCATATTACACCTATTCTTCCCTCTGCCATCCCTCAGAACCTCTGGTGGTCACTGCCTTTGTATCAATGATAAAATATATTGATATAATATATCTTATATTGTTAGAATAATATGTTTCTAGTAAAATAATAAGTCTACTTTAGTCCATTGTTCATTCCCAATCATGAGGATTTTGAGATGGTCATGCCTACTCTGCTTCTAATTGAGAGGGAGTTTTGATCCCATGGGGCAGATTGATGGAACTATCTTCCTTGCAGTTGCACACATTGTATGTTCCTTGGGATGGGCATTATCCATCATCATCTCTTTGTTAGTTGTCCTGGTTGAGTCCAATGAACCGGAGAGTAGGTTTTGCAACTCTGCTGAAATTCAGGGCTTAACTGGTACATGGATGGATTAAAGATTTATGTCTCTGGAATACATATTTATCAAATATAGTGCTAATTATTGGTTCAAGTAAAAGGGGCAAAAGAGCCATGTGTAGAGAACCTATAAATGAGCCTAACTCTGTTACACTGTGGAGCATAAATTCTAAAGTAAGGCCCACTGACAGGGTGCTGAATTCCTAAACTGTCTGCTTTCACCTCCCACATTCTACCTCCCACCAACTTGCACTTCATAGTCCAACTCCTAGAGTTTACTCGTTATATTTAGTTCATGTAAGTAAGGCTATACAATATTTGTTCTTTTGTGTCTGGCTTATTTCACTTTACATATTATCATCAAGTTTCCTTCATGTTATCATGTGTTACCTTAATTTATTTCTTCTTATATCTGTATAATATTCCATCTTATGAACACACCACATCTTGTTTATCCATTCATAGATTAATGGACACTTAGGTAGTTTCCATCTTTTAGCAATTGTGAAAAAGGTCACTATGAACATCAGTGTCCAAGTAACTGTTTTCATCCTTGCTGTCAGTTCTTCTGTATATATTCCTAGTAATGGGATTGCCAGATCATATGGTAGTTCTATATTCAGCTTCTTCTGGTATTGCTAAGCTGTCTTCCACAGGGGCTGAACCACTTTCTACTCCCAAAAGTGATAGAGTGTTCCTATATCACCACATCCTCCTTAGCACTTGTAGTTTTCTATTTTTTTTTTAAACAATGGCCATTCTGTTTGGTATCAGATGATATCTCATTTTATATTTGGTATATGTTCTGTAACAGCTAGTGATATTAAACATCTTTTCATGTGTCCTTGCACATTGGTATTTCCAGTTCAGAAAAATGTCTATTCAATTCTTTTACCCATTTTTAATTGAGTTGCTTGTCATTTTGATATTAAGTTGTGTGATCTCTTTATATAACATGGAGATCAACCCTTAATCAGATATTTGGTTTCCAGAGCTTTTATTCCCATTGATTTGGCAGTCTTTTCACCTTCTTAACAAAATCATTTGAAATACAAAAGTCTTTAATTTTAAAGCAGTCCCATTTATTTATTTATTTTTCTTGCGTTGCTCATGCTCACCATATTCCCTTCAACCAACAACATAAAAATAAAATGAAAAATTAAACCAACAAAAGTCCAAGAAATCAACATCAGCCACAAGATCTTGAAAATGTTTCCCTACATTTTCTTCTAGGAGTTTTATGATTCTAGCTTTTGTATATAGGTCCTTGATACATTTTGAGTTAATTTTTGTATAACATGCTAGAGAAGGGTCATTTTTCTTTCTTTTATCTATTAATATCCAGCTTCCAAGCAATATTTATTGAATTCTGCCTTGTCAAAAATCCCTTGACCAGAGACAACCAGCAAGATGGTGGCAATGTAAGGAACTCCTAAAATCAGCTCCTGCTACAGGGAAGTTAGTAATCACCCAGAGCTATTTAAAGGACTTGTTTGGGGGCTCCAGGAGACCAGAAGTGCATCCTGCAACATCCTTGAAAGAATGGAAGGAGGAGACTGCCCATCTGCAGCAAAGAGTCATAAGTAGAGTACTCCATACCCTAGAGGCCAGTGCCCATCCTACACTGGAGGCACAAGCCACCTCAGGAGCTATTCTGTGGCTGGAATAGGAAGCTCCACTTCCCAAAAATGGAGGAGGAATGAATTTGGGCACCAACTTCAGCTACTGATTAGGAAATTTGGTGGACTAAAGTATAATCCTAAGAACAGCTAAAGTTTGAACCTGTACAAGTCAAAAAGAGGTTAGTAGCTGCCATCTTAACTGCACCTGACACAAGGGGAAGCAGGGCTGACTGAAAATCACAGTGCTGGTAGGGACAAGCTTCTTTCCATCTAGACCAGAATGCAGTTCTAGCATAAACCCCAGCCCCACCTCAGGCAGGGAGGAAGCTGGGAGGAGCTGTGTCAGCCTCTCCAGGAAACTACAGGCCATGCCGCAGAGGCCGGTGATCATCCTATTTTGGCAGCAAAAGCCACCCCAGGAGCTAGTTTGTGGCAGGAAATGGAAGATACATTTCTCAAAAATGGGAGAAAGAGATGGTTGGCCACCAATTTCAGTTACTGATTAGTAAATTCAGCTGGCTAAAGAATAACCCTAAGAACAGCTAAAGTTTGAACATGTCCAAGTCAAAAAGAGGCTGGTAACTGCCATTTTGACTCCACCTCCAGCATGAGGGGAAGCTGAACTGACTGAAAATCATGGTGACGGTAGACACCTGTTTCTTTCACCCAGGTTGGCCTGCAGCCCTAGCTTAGCAGGGAGAAAGCTGGTGGGCCCTGCCTCAGCCCAATCAGGTAACTGCAGGTACATTCCGCTGGCACAGACTGAATAATCAAAAGTCTATTGGGGCAACTGCGGTCATCTTGAACCCACAATGCATAGATTACTGCCCACAACTGCAGCTCCATTCCCACTCCAGGCATAGGAGAAAGGGGCATGAGGGGCATCAGTCTCGCTGGGCAACTACAGTCTAGGCCTTGATGAGTTGGATTGTTCCACACAGCTGTGTCCCTATCCCTGGCAAAGAAGAAAGTTAGGAGAAGCTTCATTGGTCCTGGGGAGAATGACGGCAGTTTGAGCCTCTACATCCTATAGCACCAACTACATCCTTGGCTCCACTACACAACCAGGAAGGGAGAAAGGGTGGGAAACCCTAAACTAAGGAGAAAAACTGCACCCAGAATAAGTACTTTAGTAAGCCAGATGCCAAGACACCGACAAAAAACTACAATCCACACCAAGAAACAGGATGAAATGGCCCAGTTAAAGGAACAAGATAAGCCTCCAGATATCATAAAGGAGTTGAGAAAAGCCATCATTTATGTTCAAACAAACCTTCTTAATAAATTCAATGAGATGGCTAAAGAAGTTAAGGATATTAAGAAAACATTGGATGAGCACAAAGAAGAGTTCGAAAGCATACATAGAAAAATAACAGATCTTATGGGAATGAAAGGTGCAATAAATGAAATAAAAAATACAGTGGAATCATAGCAGCTTTGAGGAGGCAGAAGAATGGATTGGTGAGCTTGAAGACACAACCTCTGAAAGTGAACATACAAAAGAACAGATGAAGAAAAGTTGGGGGAAACTTGAACAACTTCTCAGGGAACTAAACGGCAGTAAGAGATGTGCAAATATACATATCATGGGTGTCCCAGAAGGAGAAGAGAAGGGAAAAGGGGTAGAAGGAATATTTGAAGAAATAATAATAGAATATTTCCCAACCCTATTGAAGGATGTAGATATCCATGTCCAAGAAGCATGATGTACTCCCATCCAAAAAAAAATCCAAATAGACCAACTCTGAGACATATACTAATCAGAATGTCAAATGCCAAAGACAAAAAAATTCTGAGAGCAGCAAGAGAAAAGCAGTGCATAACATATGAGATATCCAATAAGATTAAGTGCTTATTTCTCACAAGAAACCATGGAGGCAAGAAGACAGTGATATGATGTATTTAAAGTACTGCAAGAGAAAAATTTATAGCCAAGAATCTTATATCCAGCAAGATTGTCTTCCAAAAATGAGGGCGAGCTTAAAATATTCACAGATAAACAGAAACTGAGAGAGTTTGTCACCAAGAGAAGACCTTTGCAGGAAATACTAGAGGGTGTGCTACAGCCTGAAAAGAAAAGACAGGGGAGGGGGGCCTAAAAGAGAGTCTACAAGTGAAGATTATATCAATAAAAGTAACTAAAAATGTCAAAAGAGTGGTGAAAATAAAATATGACAGATAAAGCCCAAATATTCAGGAATAAACTTAACCAATTGTGTAAAGCAATTGTATTCAGAAAACAACATTTTTCTTTATTTTTAAAAGAAATAAAAAAAGGACCTAAATATTTGGAAGGATATTCCATGCTCACAGATTGGAAGAATAAACATCATTAAGATGTCAATTTTACTCAAATTGATATACAAATTCAATGCAATCCCGATAAAAATTCCATTAACATTTTAAAAATAAATGGAACACATTATTATCAAAGTTATTTGGAAGGGTAAGGGATCCTGAATAGCCAGAAACATCTTAAAAAGGAAAAACAAAGTTGGAGGACACTCAATTCCATATTTTAAGTCATATTACCTTCTATTCTTTCAGTTGCCATGGCCTTTAATTGAAACTCCATCATTTCCCCCTTTTTTATAAATTAAAGATCATAGGAACCATTATATAAGCTGATACAAGGTGACCTCCTGTCACACTTGTCTTCTTCCATAGGCTCTTGTGACTGTGCCTGTCTTAGGTTGTTCTCCTCTGAGAATCTTACCCGTCATTGACTACCAGTCAAGCTTTTGAGCTCTTACATGGAAGGCAATTTCATTAATATTGATGCTTCTTCAGGTTCCTTAAATGAATATTTTTTGTGCAGATATTTAGTATTAAGATCAAGGGGTTATTAGTAGAATCTTTCTACTAAGTAATGTAAGAGGAACTGAGCCATTGACTTTTAAGACTTGCTCATTCTAGTAAAATGTATACTGTCAAGTATCTATTGAATTTATATATGTACATACATGTTTTCTTTGTTCTAAAGCTAAAATAAAAGCCACACCTTATGAGGTGGCAGGGCTCTTCTCTGCATATCTGACAGAGAGTCCCCTGATCCCCCCCAAAAAAAAATAAAATAAAATAAAATAAAATAAAATAAAATAAAATAAAAAAAGAAAAAAAGAAAAAAGAAAAAAAAACAAAAAACAAAAAAAAACAAAAAAATAAGTCATATTACCTAGCTACAGTGGTAAAAATGGCATGGTACTTGCATAAGGACAGACACATAGACCGATGGAACTGAATTAATAGTTCACAAACAAACCCTAACATCTATGGTCAAATGATTTTTGACTAGCATGTTAAACCCGTTGAGTGTGGGCAGAGCAGTCCATTCAACAAATGATGCTGAGAAAACCAGATATCCATAGCAAAAGAAGGAAAGAGGACCCCTATCTCACACCTTATACAAAAATTAACTCAAAATAAATAAAAAACCTAAATATATAAGCAAGAACCATAAAGTTTCTAAAAGAAAATGTAGGAAAATATCTCAAGACCTGTTGGTAGGTGGTCAATTCTTTTTTTTTTTTTTCTTATCTCTTAACTTTTTATTTATTCTCTCTCTCTCTTTTTTTGCATATATGAGCATTTGCTAACAAAAATGTTATTTATATATATATATAAATAAATTTTAAGAGGTGCTTAGATTACTGAAAATATTATGCGGAACCCTCTGGGATTCCCATGTTGCCCGCCTCCCACACCTCCCACCACATCCCACACAAACATCTCCCACAAGTGTGGCCCACCACCCTCAATGGACTTACACATCCTGGGGCCTTGCCACCAACCATAGACCACAGTTCACATCGTAGACCACACTCTCTCCCACACAGTTCTGAGTGGTGTGTGCTGATTTAAAATGGCCTACATCCGTTGCCACAAAGGTACTCAGGACAACCTCCAACTCCCAAAGAAGCCACTGTATTTCAACTGCTCGTCCCCTCCCTACCCCAAAAGTGTCAAGTGGCCACTGGCTCCACCTCATTGTTATAATTTCTTGCATTGCTAGAATCACCATATGTGTACAACAGAATACCACCAAGTCCACTCTAGCCCATAGTTCTTCCTCCAATCCTTAGGGGACTGGGATGGTGATGTCCACTCCAACTCCAAGTGAGAGAGGGCTTATATCCCATGGATATAGTGGGTGGGATGATATCCTTCCTACAGATGCAGGCCATCTCCATTCCACGGGATGGCCATTGCCCATTGTTGTCTCCTCGCCAGGTGATTTGGATGAGTCCATTGAGCTATAGGGTAGGAGTTGCAGCTCCACCGAGATTCCATGCATACCGGGCACATAGGTAGGCCAGAGACTCCAGTCTCTGGAAGTATACCTAAAAACTCCAGCATCACATATAGGTTTAAGTAGAAGGGACTGATGAACCATGTGCAGGGAGGACTTATTTGAGTCCAATTCTGTCACTCTCAGGAGCACAGATTCCAAAATAGAGCCCACTGATAAGGCATCAGTCTCTGAGGCTATCCCCCCTTATATAGGACCTGGGTGTCTCCAGAGCTCTCAGGAGCCCCTCTGTGTGGGGTGATAGGCATTTAGATGTTCTATGAGCTCTTACTGAGGTGTGCGTAAGAGTTACCTCTGGGTTGACCTCCCGACTCTATTTGAAGTCTCTTAGCCACTTGAACTCATTTGTCTTTATGTTTTCCCACTTTTATTCAAGGTCTTTTTCCAGTTGTGTTGCCAGTTGGCACTTGGTATTAATCCCTCATTGCCAGGGAGGCTCATCCCCGGGAGTCACGTCCCACGTTGGGGGGAAGGTAATGCATTCATATGCTGAGTTTGGCTTAGAGAGAGGACACATTTGAGCAACAAGGAGGCTATCAGGTGGCAACCCTTAGGCACCCCACAGCTGCAGGCTAAGTCTCAGTTACAAGAGCAAAGACTCAAAAGGGTAGTCATCAATAAAAAGAACACATCAGTGGGTCATCCTCTTTTGACAGAAACTGTCCCTGCACTCAGAGGACTGGTGCTGCTCCCTTGGAGACTGTGGCAGAGCTCTCCAGGCTAGGAATTCAGATTCCCTCGTTTATTGTGTGATTGCTCACCCATCTTGACCATGCCCCATTTTTGATCTTTAGAACGATTTTGTATATCTTTCATGTATATTCAGATGAACTAATTCCCATGAAACCCCCCGCCCAGACACCCCCCAACAATAATCCCCTGCAGTACACATTGTAACGCTTCTGTGATCCAAATCTTCCATGAACATGTAGTCCATAAAATAATCAAATACATTTACTAGGAAAAAGAAACAACTATGATAAATTTACATGCAAGAGACAAACATAAAGAAACTCACGGAAAAAAAAAAAAAAAGAAAGAAGGAAAAAAAAAAAAAAAAAACAAAAAACAAATAATCAAACAAAAAAACAAAACAAAACAAAATATAATTAGCAGATTGGGACATTCAAAAAAATGGGCAAAAAAGCAAAGGAAATGCCTTAAAAAATACATACATACATATATATATATTCTTTTTTTTTTTTTCCTTTCTCTTTTCATTTTTTTCCCTTCCTTTTATCACTGTGTTATCGGATGTCCAGGGTGCCGTGACATCTTCTCCCTCTGAATCCCCATTGTCTCCCAATTTTTCATTTAATTTTCAAAGAAGTTTTAGGTCACAGCAAAGTCACACATGGAGTGCCGGAGACTCCCAGATACCAAACCACCCCCCCTTTCCCACCCCATATTAATCCCCACCTTTTTTTTTTGGATGTTAGCATTGTTATAACTGTTATACAGATAGCAAAATATAGCAACTAAACATTGTCAATGATTTACAGTATAGTTTACAATTTAGATGATACAGTTTAATAATTTTGATGAATTTACCATGTCCTGTGTCCATTACTGTAAGGTAATGAAAAACCTTCACCATGACCACCAAAAACCCCATTAGATCTTGACTGTTCCCTTCCCCCCAGCCCCCCAGGGCCCATGATACCACCCTATACCGACCCAAGGAATGTCAAGTTTCACAGTTACATGCCCTGGGAATTTGAACCTGCCCTTCTTAATCCACCCACCCGCCAGTGCTGCACCACCAAAGCCAGGAACACCACCACTCATCTGCCCCATCCCCCAACATGCAACCACACTCTATCCCTTTACCATAGATTATGTCCATATGGGTGATGGCTCAAAGCCTGCTCTTCTCTTACTCTCCCTTGTTAACCTATCTTTCAGACAATGGTTCTCAGAGACTGCTCACTTTCCTCAGTTCAGATCAGTGAGGTCATATAATGTTCATCCTTCAGTGCCTGGCTTGCTTCACT
>JAKSZT010054581.1:58442-130805 GCA_026826555.1 Tolypeutes matacus
AGTGAGGTCATATAATGTTCATCCTTCAGTGCCTGGCTTGCTTCACTCAACATAAGGTCTTCAAGATTCATCCACGTTATTCCATGTGTTAGCACTTTGTTCCTTCTTACAGCTGAGTAATATTCCATGGTATGTATGTACCACATTTTGCTTATCCATTCGTCTGTTGATGGGCACCAGGGCTGATCCAACTTTTGGCAATGGTGAACAATGCCACTATGAATATTGGTGTGAATATATCTGTTTGTGTCTTTTCTTTCAGTTCTTTTCGGTATATACCCAGGAATGGAATTGCTGGATCATACGGAAGATCTATTGTTAGTTTTCTGAGGAACCGCCAAAGTGTCCTCCACAGTGGCTGAATCATACCGCAGTCCCACCAGCAGTGGATGAGTTTTCCTATTCCTCCACATCCTCTCCAACATTTAGTGTCTCCTGTTTTTTTAATAGCTGCCATTCTGATGGGTGTAAGATGGTATCTCATTGTAGTTTTGATTTGCATTTCCCTGATAGCAAGAGATGTTGAGCATGTTTTCATGTGCTTTTTAGCCATTTGTATTTCTTCCGTGGAGAAGTGTCTTTTCAGGTCATTTGCCCATTTTTTAAATGGGTTATTTGTCCTTTTATTTTCAAGGTGTAGGATTTCTTTATATATGCAGGATATTAGGCTCCTATCAGATATATGGTTGCCAAATATTTTCTCCCATTGGGTAGGCTGCCTTTTTCTTTTCTTTACTTTTTTGCCTTTAAAATATATATATATATTTATTTATTTATTCATTTTTTTTCCTTTCTCTTTTCTTTTCTTTCCTTCCTTTTATCACTGTGTTATCAGATGTCTGGTGTACTGTGACACCTTCCCCCTCTCATTCCCCATTTTCTCCGATTTTTCATTTAATTTTCAAAGAAGTTTAAGGTCACAGCAATTTCACACACGGAGTGCCGGAGATTCCCAGATACCAAACCACCCCCCCTTCCCCACCCCATATTAACCCTCACCTTTTTTTTTTTTTGGATGTTAGCATTGTTATAACTGTTATACAAGACAGCAAAATATAGGAATTAAACATTTTCAATGACTTATAGTATAGTTTACAATTTAGGCGATACAGTTTAATAAGTTTTGATGATATTTACCATGTCCTGTGTCCATTACTGTAAGGTCTTAATAACATCCTGTGAGGTGCAGAAGTTTTTTATTTTGATGAGATCCCATTTATCTATTTTTTCTCTTGCTGCTCGTGCTTTGGCTGTGAAGTTCATGAAATCATTTCCTATTACAAGGTCCTGTAGATGCTTCCCTACATTATCTTCCAAGGTCTTTATGATTTTGGCTCTTATATTTAGATCTTTGATCCATCTTGAGTTGATATTTGTATAAGGTGTGAGATGGTATTCTTCTCTCATTCTTTTGGATATGGATATCCAGTTCTCCAAGCACCACTTGTTAAAGAGGCCATTCTCTCACAAATGAGTGGGCTTCGTGGCTTTGTCAAATATCAAATAACTGTATATGCGAGGATCTATATCAGAACTCTCAGTTCAGTTCCATTGGTCAGTAGGTCTATCCTTGTGCCAATACCACGCAGTTTTGATCACTGTAGCTTTGTAGTATGTTTTAAAGTCAGGTATTGTGATACCTCCAACTTCATTTTTCTTTTTCAATATGTCTTTGGCAATTCGGGGCCTCTTGCCTCTCCAAATATATTTTGTGGTTAGTTTTTCCATTTCCTTAAAAAGTAGAGTGTTTACTTTTATTGGGATTGCATTAAATCTGTAGATTAGTTTGGGTAGGATAGACATCTTGATGATGTTTATTCTTCCTAATACATGAACACGGGATGTTTTTCCATTTATTTAAATCTTCTTTGATTTCCTTTGTAGTTTGTGTAGTTTTCTGTATATAAGTCCTTTACATCTTTAGTTAAATTTATTCCTAGGTATTTGATTCTTTTAGTTACTATTGTAAATGGTTTCTTTTCCCTGATTTCCTCCTCAGTTTGCTTGTTATTGGTGTACTGAAATGCTACTGGTTTTTGAGCATTGATCTTATAGCCTGCAACATTACTGAACTCCTTTATATGTTCTAGAAGCCTTGTTGTCGCTTTCTCAGGGCTTTCTATGTATAGGATCATGTCATCTGCAAATAATGAAATTTTTACTTCTTCTTTTCCAATCTGGATGCCTTTTATGTCCCTTTCTTGTCTCAATGCTCGTGCAAGTACTCTAAGGCAATGTTAAATAGGAGTGGTGATAGTGGGCATCCTTGTTTAGTTCCCGATCTCAGAGGGAAGGCTTTTAGGATTTCACCATTGAAAATGATGTTAGGTTTGGGTTTTTCATATATACTCTTTATCATATTCAGAGAGTTTCCGTCTATTCTTATATTTTGTAGTGTTTTTATGGGGAAAGAGTGCTGTATTTTGTTGAATGCTTTTTCTGCATCTTTAGAGATGATCATGTGACTTTTTTCTTTCAATCTGTTTATGTGGTGTATTACATTGATTGATTTTCTTATATTGAACCGCCCTTGCATACCCAGGATGAAACCCACTTAGTCATGGTGTATAATCCTTTTGATATGTTGTTGAATGCGATTAGCAAGTATTTTGTTGAGGATTTTAGCATCTAGGTTCATTAGAGAAATTGGTTTGTAATTTTCCTTTCTTGTGATATCTTTATTTGGTTTTGGTATTAGTGTAATGTTGGCATCATAGAATGAGTTAGGCAATATTCCTCTACTTCTATTTTTTGGAAGAGCTTAAGTAGAATTGGTGTTAGCTCTTTCCGGAATGTTTGGTAGAATTCAGCAGTGAAGCCATCTGGTCCTGGGCACTTAGTTGGGAGGTTTTTGATGACAGAGTCTATCTCTTTACTTGTAATTGGACTGTTGAGTTCATCTATTTCTTCTTTAATCAATGTAGGCTTGTCCATTTCCTCTAAATTATCATTCTTGTTGGCATGTGATTTTTCAAAGTATCCTCTTATGATACTCTTTATTTCTGTGGGGTCAGTAGTGATATCACCTTGCTCAATCCTTATTTTATGTATTTGCATCTGTTCTCTCTTTTTCTTTGTTAGTCTGGCTAAGGGTTTCTCAATTTAATTGATATTCTCAAAGAACCAGTTTTTGTTTTTTTTTATTGTTTGCAGTGCTTTCTTATTCTCTATTTCATTTAGTTCTGCTCTAATCTTTGTTATTTCCTTCTTTCTACTTCCTTTAGGTTTAGTTTGTTGTTGTTTTTCCAATTCCTCCAAGTGTGCAGTTAGGTCTTCAATTTTAGCTATTTATTCTTTTTTAATACAGGAATTTATGGCTATGAACTTCCCTCTCAGGACTGCTTTCGTTGCATCCCATAGGTTTTGATATGTTGTGTTGTCATTTTCATTAGTTTCAAGTTAGTTACTGATTTCTTTTGAGATTTCCTCTTTGACCTACTGTTTGTCTAAGAGTGTGTTGTTTAATTTCCATATCCTTGTCCCTAACCTGTTTCTCTGGCCCTTAGTGATTTCCAATTTCATTCCATTGTGGTCAGAGAAATTACTTTGTATAATCTCAATCTTTCTGAATTCATTGAGAGTTGTTCTGTGGCCTAGCATGTGGTCTATTTTGGAGTATGTTCCATGAACACTTGAGAAGAATGTAAATCCTGCAGTATTGGGGTGTATTGTTCTGTGTATGTCTATTAAGTCTAGATCTTCTAATGTATTGTTGAGTACCCTATTTTCTTTATTGATTCTCTGTCTAGATTTTCTGTCCAATGGTGTTAGTGGTGTGTTGAAGTCCCCTGGTATAATTGTAGAGGCATTTATTTCTCCTCTTAGTTTTTCCAGAGTTTGCCGCACGTATTTTGAGGCACCCCAAATAGTTGCGTAAATGTTGATGATTGTTTTCTCTTCTTGAGAGATTTCTCCTTTTACTAATATGTAGTGTCCATCTTTGTCTCTTACAATAGATTTGCATTTAAAGTCTATTTTGTCTGATATTAGAATAGCTACTCCTGCCCTTTTTTGTCTATTGTTAGCTTGTAAAATGGTTTTCCAGCCATTCACTTTCAGCCACCTTGATCCCTGGGTCAAAGGTGGGTTTCTTGTAGACAGCATATAAATGGATCATATTTTCTTATCCATTCTGCCAATCTGTGTCTTTTGATTGTTGAATTTAATCCATTAACATTCAGTATTATCACTCGTAATGAATTTCTTACTTCAGACATTTTTTCTTTGGGTTAATGTATATCAAATGTAGTTTTGTTTCTCTTTTTTGTCTTTTCAGTTGTTTTTAACCTCTCCTCCAACTCTCTCCCCCTTGTTTTTTCCTTTCAACTTGTAGAGATTCCTTTAGTATTTCTTGAAGTGCTGGTTTCTTCTTGACATACTCTCTTAATTGCTGTTTATCTGTGAATATTTTGAACTCTCCATCATGTTTGAATGCCAGTTTTGCTGGATAGAGAATTCATGGCTGGAAGTTTTTTTCTTTAATATTTTGACTATGTCATACCACTGTCTTCTTGCCTCCATGGTTTTAGATGAGCAATCAGCACTTAATCTTATTGTGCTTTCCTTGTATGTGGTGGTTCTCTTTTCTCTTGCTGCCTTGAGTATTTTCTCTTTGTCTTGAGCATTGGACATTTGACAAGTATATGTCTTGGAGTTGGCCTGTTGTGATTTATACTATTTGAGGTGCGCTGTGCTTCCTGGATCTGCACGTCCATCTCTCTCAATAGGGTTGGGAAGTTTTCAGCCATTATTTCCTTCAACACTCCTTCTGTTCCCTTTCTCTTCTCTTCTCCTTCTGGGATGCCCATAATGTGTATGTTTGTGTGTTTTGTATTATCGGTTAATTCCCTGAGTCCATGCTGGATTTTTTTCTATTTTTTTGTCTATCTGTTCTACCATCTCTTTGATTTCAGCTGTATTGTCTTCCATATCACTAATTCTTTCCTCTGCCTTTTCAAATCTGCTGTTATGTAAATCCAGCATCTTTTTGATTTCCTGGATTGTGCCATTATTCACCATCATATTAATTACCCTTTTAGGCATGTTTGCAATTTCTTCAGAATGGTCTCCCAGTGTCTTCTTTATATCCTTAATCTCTTCCTTCACTTCTTTAAGTTGGTCCATGATATTTGTTTGGATAGCTTTGATTAGTTGTTCGAAGTTCTGCATCGCTTCCTGGTTTTTATTTTGTTCATTGGACTGGTCCATGTTTTCCTCTTTCTCAGAGTCATTTGTATTTTTTTGTTGCCCTCTGGTCATCATATTATCTTAATGTGTTTGTTCAGTTGATTAGCTTTTCTCTATGCTCTAGAGTTTTATTTAGCTGGTGGTTCTGCGTGTGAGTTAAGTTTTCTCTTTGGCAGTTTTTCTTCTTGTTTTATTTCCTTGCTTATTTCTATGTTCCCTTGAAGGCAAAAGATTAGGGCCAGAGGAATCAAAAGATGTAAGGAAGTTAGAAGGATAATAGTAATATTGATAAAAGTTAGAAGAGGGGCCAAATGAGACTTAATGAGATGAATATTTAACTTGTGTAGTCAGTGTAGAGTAATAGGAAAAAAAGTGGAGTTCCTACAATGGACTGGGGAAACAAATGGAGGAATATATAAATAGTGATTTAGAAGGCTTATATTATGAGGAGGGAGAGAAATAGTAAAGAAAGGTCTGAAAGGAAAAAGTTAATACTAATAATAAAAAAAGAAGAACACAAAATATTTGGGATAGAAATGGATGCCCTTAAGTTGTGGGCCCATGAAAAAATGTCTCTAAGAGCCACAACAGAAAGCAGAAGGCAGAAAGATTAAGGAAGGATAAGCGATAGTTTGGAACACAGAATCAATATGGACAGCGAGTGGGAAATTACTGAAGGAGAAGCACAGCAAAGAAGCGACAAGCTAGTAGCACCTAATTTTGAAACAATGAAAGAAAAAAGAAAGGGGGGAGGAAAGAGGAAAGAAAAGCAAAAGACCAGAAATAAACAGAGAAAAACCAAAGATCCACACAGGCAAGTAATCAAAAAGAGCTAAGGAGGGTCAATGATTCCCCTAGGGTCCTCGTGGATCCTCTCTGCCTGCTTGTGTTTATCAATTAATTTCCCCGCACGGTTCTATATGCAGGTCCTGAAACAGCTTTTAGCTATTACACTAAATCAAAAAGAATTTATTTTTCATTTATTGAAGTGACCTTCTCACTTTTTTTTTTTTTTTTGTCAAAATATAGGACCCAAAATAATTCCTCCTCTAGACCAACCCCTTTATGGAAGGGACCCTAGCTGGGCTCGTGGAAATTAATCAAGCACGTCCCACTTCCTGGACTCCACAGGGTAGCTGTAGCTCTGATATTAGTCAGGGCAGAGTGCTAAAGATGGCCGATTCCACCCTTTCTGGAGCTGAGCACCAGCGCCACCGGATTGCTATGTAAATCAGTTTGACTCTGCAGATTCACGTCTGCTCTCAGCCTGATGCTGCTTCAGGTCGGCTTATCTGCTCTCCAAAGCTATGGGTTGTTGCAGTCAGCCAAATCGATGTCAAAAAATGAAAATAAAAAATTTCCTTCCCTGTCCTCCAAGTGAACCCTCCCTCTTTTGGAGAGTGTCCCCTCTTCCTGGCTCCATGGCAGCCCGGGGCTTATCCCTGGGCAGCTAGGCAAATCAACTCCCTCCCCTGAAAAGAATCCCCCCTCCCGTCCACCGGGTGCCGATTTGCTCCGGCTGTTCTGTTCACCCAAGATCCAAGGGGCTCCAGGCAGCCAGATCCCCAGAAAATAAAACTTTCTCACCCCACTCGCGGCTCCAAGTGGCCGTTTTATATATATATATATTTTTCTCCCTAACCACGGGGCTCAGCCTTCTGTGCCAACCACCACCGGCAGGCTTAAAACTCACGAATCTCTACCGTTCTGTCCATGCTGTTGATCTGTGCAGATAGATGTCCCAAGCTTCTCATTCCACTCGTGCACAGCACAGACCCCCGGGCAGGACCCCGTCCACAATCAGCCTTGCTCTGGGAACTTGCAGTGTGTGCCCTCCTACATTAACACCCCCATAAGTTTTGATATATTGTGTTCTTGTTTTAATTTGTCTTCAGATATTTATTAATTTCTCTTACAATTAATTCTTCACCCACTGATTAAGAGTGTACTGTTTAATTTTCATGTATGTGTGAATTTTTGCTTTTTCTTGATTTCCAACTTTATTCCATTATGATCAGAGAAAGTGTTTTTTTTTTTTTTTTTTTTTTTTTTTTTAAAATAATTTCAGTTCTGTTAAATTTATTGCTATCTGAATTATGTCTCAGCATATGTTCTATCATGGAGAAAGATCCAGGAACAATTTAGAGGAATGTATGCCCTGCTATTTTGTGGTGTAATACTCTATAAATGTCTATTAGGTCTAGTTCACTTATCATATTATTCTAGCTCTCATTTTTTATTGTTTATTTTCTGTACAAATGTTCTATCTAAGGCTGAGATTGTAGCCTTGAAATCTCCAACTATTATTGTAGAGATGTATATTTCTCCCTTCAGTTTTGCCAGTGTGTGTCTCATGTATTTTAGGGCACCTATATTAGTTGATAAATATTCATAATTGTTATTTCTTCTTGGTGAATTCTCCCTTTTAATAATATTAAACTACTTCATCTATTATAACAGTTTTGCATTTAAAACCTATTTTTCTGATATTGATATTGCTATACCTACATTTTTTATTGCTATTATCGTGGAATATCTTTTTCCATCCTTTCACTTTCAGTTTGGTTGTGTCCTTCTATGTAATGTGAGTCTCTTGTAAACAACAAATAGATGGTGCATGGTGTTTTTTTTTTTTTTTTTTTTCTTATCCATTCAGTCAGTCTATGTCTTTTAAATGGAAATTCAATTCATTAACATTCAGTGTTACTACTATAATGGTATTAATTACCTCATCTCTTTTATCCCTTGGCTTTTGTATTAGTCAGCTAAAGGAGTGCTCAGACAAAGTACCAGAAATCTCTTGGCTTTTATAATGAGTATTTAGTACCTACAGTTACAAGGCCCTAAAGAGTCCAATTCAAGATACCATAAGAGGTACTTTCCCACCAATGTCTGTTGCTTCATGTTGAAGCAAGATGACTGCCAACATCTGTGAGGATTTTGCCTTCCTCTTTCCTTTTAAGACTTCATGGGCCCAGTTCCTTCTAGTTTCAGCTGTAGGCTGGAAGGCTTATTACTTTCTGGTGTCAGCTGCTTTGTTCTCCTCACAAGGTCAGCTGTAAACTGTCAGATAAGTGGAGCTTCACTCTTCCTGGGGCTGCAGGATCAAAGCTGACAAGTTCTCTCCTCTTTTGTGTATATGGAGCTCTCTCCATTCCTCTGTGTCTTCTATGTATCTACTTCTGTGTGTCTCCTTGATTGAGTGTCTGTTTACGAATCAAAGCCCTAATCTGAACATAAGTTAATCAAAGGCATTTTAGCCGAATCTAATACAATTAAAGGGTATCATGCTCAGAGGAAGAGACAAGTTTACAAACATAATCAAATATCTTTTTTTGTGATTCATAAAAAATATCAAACTGCTACAGCTTTCTATTGCCCTATATTACTATTATCTTTCTTTTAACTCTTTAAATTTTTCTTCCTTATGTGTTTCATTTCTACACTGTTCTCCAAGGCTCTCATTCTTGTCTTTTCCTTTCTGTCTGTAACACAACATTTGCTATCTCTTCATAACGTACTCTCTCAGTTTTTGTTTGTCTATAAAGACTTTAAACTCATCTTCATTTCTTAAGGACAGTTTTGCCAGAAAAAGATGTCTGAGCTGACAGTTTTTCTCTTTCTGTACCTTAAATATATTGCACCACTGAGCTCTTACCTTCATGGTTTCTGATGTGAGATTGGAACTTATCCTTATTGAGTCACTCTTAAGTAATACATTTATTTTCTCTTGCTGCTCTCAAAATCTTTATCTTTGGCTGTTAATATTCTGAATAGTAAATCATTTGGAATTAGTCTATTCAGATTTTTTCCATTTGTGGTATGTTGCCCATCTTGAGTAGTGCTATTCATGTCTTTCATAAATGTTTGAAAATTTCAAGCAGTATTCCATCAAATATTCTTTCTACCCCTATTCCATTCTCTTCTTCTGGGACACCTTAGTGCATATGTTTTGGCATTTTGTATTGTCACTCAATTCCCTTGGGACCCTGATCAAGTTTTGGGTTGTTTTTTTCTGTCTGTTTTATCTTTTCAAGTTCAAATGTTCTATCTTCAAATTCATTTATTCATTCTTCTAACATTTCAAATCTTCTGTTCCTCAACTCTAAAATATTTTTAATCTCATCCATTGTGTCTTTCATTCCCAAAAACTCTGTTACTTTTTTTTTTCAGGCTTTCAAGTTTTTCTTTATTCTCACACAATGTCAGCTTAATAACCTTTATCTATTTAATCATATTTTCCTTGATCTCCTTAAATTGATTAAGGAAGATTTTATGAACATCTTTATTAGTTGTCTTAACTCTTCTGTCTTACCTTGAATCTTGGTTTGTTCCTTTTGCTGGGCCTTATCTTCTTGTTTCTTAGTATGGGTTGTTATCTTTGTTGATACCTAGGATCTGATTTGTTTTCAATTTTGCTCTGTTGATCAATTTCTCTCTCTTGCCTACTCATTTTATTTCATAGCTCTTTGATTTTTAGTTTAAATTTTTTCTAAAACTTTAAAATTGCTTTTGTCAAGTAGTCAAAACAGGAACAGGGAGCTGCTAATGAAGCCTGACCCAATCTACCAAGCCAGGAAAAGAATCAGGAAAGACCAGCCTGTCTTCCTTCACTTTCACAGCTGGCCAGCAAATGAAGCTCCTAGGTGAGCCCCACCACCGAAATGAATTCATAATTTCCATAAGCTCTTCTGAACTAGTGAATTATGGTAGTTACATACACCAAAATGAAACCACACTCAGCCCTGTGCTGTACCCTCACTTTTCTCAAGGAAAACCTGTCCTTTCCTCTCTCCATTGGCCACTCTAGCACAGGTTTTTCCAGGGCTGTTCACCTCTGTGGTGAGGCATGGGCAGCATTCCCAGCCAGGGGTATCAACTCATGTTTTTTCCCTTTGGCCTTTCCATCTCTCTGTCCCCAGTACCTCTGAGATGATGGATGAAGTCCTTTCCTGGTGTGCATTTCCCCAAAGCAGCTCCCTCAGATGAATTTTATACCTTCTCCCCTATTTTGCAAAAGTGGTGTGCCCTGCCTGAGCTATTCTGAGGCCATTTGCTAAAGCACTTTCCTTTTTATATGAGTAACTTGTGAGTGTATGGGGCTTACTCTTTTCATATTGTTCTGCATAATTTTTTAAAAATAAGAATGTATGTAATATTTTTCTTCAAAGATCAATAAGAATTATGAGTTGATTAACAATCATAACTATTTTCTAAATATTTTTCTATGTTAAAAATATTAACTAATTAGGGTTATTCATAAAATCTTTTAGAAATATTTAAGTAAATATATTATGCCCTGAAATTTCAACTCTGCTTCCTTAAGTATCATGTTGATATTTTCACATATTTACAAACTGCACACAAGCACACATTCACTTGCAGACACATTATTTTAGTATAAAAATGTTAAAATAAATTTAAAAGACCCAAGAATAGTAGTCAGGAAAAAAGGTGAGATTATTTGACATTATATTTCAATGAATATCCTCAGTTCCAATATCACATGCACTGCAACCTCAAGATCCAGAAACACCGCCTGCACTGAAAAGGATACAATGCATACGTCACATCACTTTCTAAATTGAGCTGAGGAACAGACAGAGTGTTCTCTTGTGAGAATAATATAAATATATATCCTATAAATTATAAATTAACACAGATATAAATATATCAATTTAAATATTGTTAGATGTATGAAGAAATGATTAATACCTTATAGGCAGTTATTTATTATAGGTGACAACTTAATATTTGCAAGTGGTAGTAATATTTAATGGTCCTAGATTTTTGTTGCTGTTGAGTGTGCCTTTATTAGCTCTAATTGTTCACTATAGAAAAATTCAATAGACACCATTTGTTTCCTTAGAATGTAACTAATACCACTTTATGTCCAAACTGGACAAACTGGGCAAGCAACTAGGTTTAAGGATATTCATCATACAATGTTTTATTTGGGTTCTTGTGCATAAGCAGTTGGCCTTTATAAACTAGAATCCATGCCAATGCTTCATTAATGTACTATAAAAGAAGAATGTATCAGGAAATCTTGAACTGAATTAAGTAATACCAGGCACTACATATTACTAAATTTTGACTCCATAATCAAAAAACAAGTTAAAGATTTTAAGTTGAATTTCTGGTAGTGGACAAATATAGTAGAGACATAATTAAATAATCCAGTTTAAGGAATATATAAAATTTGTATTACATCTGTTAGATAATTTTTAGTCTCATTCAATCCATTTGGTATAATTGAGCATCACTAATCTCTTATTGAAATCAGTACTACATGTTTTTAATAATTAAAAAAATATTTTTCATCCAGTGTTGCCAAAACACCTCCATATAAGAATTTCCCATATTTGACCACATCAATCCAATGATTTTGCCAAAATTCATCAGAATATCTGTCTTCTATACATAATATTCTAAAATTATGAATCAGAAAATTGGTTTGACTTATTTCTCATGAAAATTTGAGTTTCATTCATAGTCAAAGTAAATTGTCATCTGACTCACTCAAAATATATATAAAGTAAATATTTCAACTCTAACAGAAATTCCAAAAAAAAAAAGGTAGGAAATAAGCAAAGTCCTGAAGATCCAGCTACTGAAGAAGTCCCTAAGTTCTTAAATTATGTTTGGTAAAAAGGAAAGTCAACACTGTAGAATTGTTCCTGAAGTATTTAAGAAAATTGATATAATATTAAAATGGATTTTTAAAATTAGTTGTTCTATACATTCCAACTGTGCTACATGTTTTTGGTTTAATAGTAATGTCTTTCTCAGTCTCTTTTGTAACTTTCTTTTACAAACACTTCTGTGCATTCTCTAAGCTTATGGCAATTTTTGGAAAATAAGAATTTTGAAACAAAAGAGACCACATAATGTTATTTTTATACATTGAACACAAAGTTTATATCACGACCTGATACTACAATTGTAGCATTTAAAATACAATAAAAATAAAATAATTAGCAAGAATTCTATGAGCTTAGAATTTTGTATAAGAAAATTGACTATGCATTTACTGGTTTGACTTTTTCCATTAATGCAACTATTAATGTTTCACAATTAGTCCATTAATGTTTTATTCATATTTTCATTTTTCCCCTCATATAATAAACTTTATAGAGAAGTTTTAGATTGCATAAAAGTTACATCAAAACTATAGGTGAGATTTTGTTTGTGGTGCCCAAAACGGTCCTCTTTAGATTTCGGGGCTGCTGAGGAGCAAGGTGGCTGCTTGGTGGCTGAGCGAGGCGGGTGGGCAGAATGGCAAGGAAAGAGTAGGTGACTGCTCCAAGGGCCGAGCCCCCAGGCCTGGCCAGCCCGCTACCACCTAAGCGTTTGGCCGGGCCAGGGCCGCAGGTATGTTATTCTAGGTGAAGGGGGGTGCCCAGAGGGGTCGGATCAGTCTCATCTGGCCCATGGCTTTGCTCCTCTGGCGACGCTGCAGGGCTGGATTGTGGATTGCGAGCGGGCTGGGCAGGCAGGTGGGGAAGGGGGGGAGGGGTCAAGGGTGCAAAGGTGGAGTGGTCAGTCTTTTTCTTTGTGCATCAGGTTGAGCTGGAGGAGCTTGGCTACCTTCCCTCCTGGTCTTCCTCTGAGGCCACCTACCTCTGCGCTGCAGCTCAGCTTATTGAGCCCCTTGCACTCGCCTCACCCAGAAGGAATAGGTGATTACCATATATGCCATCCTCTCCCCTTCCCAAACTTTTCCCTATTAATAACATCTTACATCATTGTGGAACATTACTAACCAAGATCAATAATTTACATTATGGTTTACACTTTTGACTGTACTGTTTTATAGAATTTGACAAAATGTATAATGGTCTGTCTCAATCATTGCAAAATCATGCAGAACAATTTTGATGCCCTAAAAATGCCCTGTGTTCCAAGTATTTATTTTCTCTCCCTCTCCAGAGAACCTTGGGAAACCACTGTCCTCATACAAGTTCTTCTGTTACTACAATAATAATAATTCTAATTGGTCCATGTCTGCATTCCCCTTTAGGTTTGTTCATTCCACAACCTTGAGGATTTTGAGATGCTGATGGCCTCTCTGCTTCAGATTAAGAAGGGGCTTAGATCTCATGGGACAAATGGAAAGAACTGTTTTTCTTGTAGTTGTAGATATCTTTGTTTTGGGGAATGGGGGTAGTTGATTATCATCATTTTGTTACTTCTACTGAGTGATTCTGATGAACAAGGTGTTGGCCACAACTCTACTGAGATTCAGGGTTCAACCAGCATGTGAACAAACCAAAGATTTAAGTTTCTGGGACTTGTATTTATTAGACATAGTACTAATTATATGATCAAATACAAGGGGTAGAAGAATCGTGTCAGGAAATTATAAATGTGTCTAACTGTTACATTTGGGGAAATAGATGATCAAATACTGCAAGGTAAGGCTGACTGAAGGAGTACTGATTTCATGAGGTTGCATGCATTACCTAAACTGTCTGGAAGTCTCTAGGGCCTTCCATAGCACCCCTGTTTTGGTTTTGTTTACTGTGATAGTTAATGAGATCTGCTTGAGATGTGCATAAGCATAACCTCTGAAATGTCATTTTTTCTATAGCAGCCAGTCTAGTAGGTGTAAAATGGTATCATAGTTTTGATTTGCATTTCCCTAATCACTAGTGATGCTGAGCATCTTTTTATGTGCTTTTTAGTAATTTGTATTTCCTCTTTTCAAAAATGTCTATTCAAATCTCTTTAACATTTTTAAAAGGGTTGTATGACTTTTTATTTTCAGAAGTAAGATTTCTTTATATATGTTGGATATTAGACCATCATAAGATAAGTGGTTCCCAAATATTTTCTTTATTGAATAGGTTGGCATTTCACTTTCATGACAAACTCCTTTTAAGAACAAGAAATTTTAATTTTAAGGAGGTCCCATTTATCTATTTCATCTTTCATTGTTAGTGCTTTGGGTGTAAAGTTTATGAAACTATTTCCTATTACTAGGTCTCGTAGATGCTTCCCTACATTATCTTCTAGGAGGTTTATGATCTTGAATCTTAAACTTTAGTTAATTTTTTTATAAGTTGTGAGACTGAGATCCTCTTTTATTTTTTGCATATGTATAACCAATTTTCCCATCACCATTTGTTGAAGAGACTATTCTGTCCCAGTTTAGTGGGCTTACTGGCCTTGTCAAATCTCCATCAGCCATATGTGCAAGAGACTATATCCGAACTCTCAATTCATTTCCATTTGTCAGTATATCAATCTTTGTGGCAATACCATACAGTTTTACCACTATAGCTTTGTAGTATGCTTTAAAGTGTTGCAACATGTTTCCTCCAATTTTGTTTTAATTTTCAAGATGATTTTGGCAATTCAGGGCCACTTAAACTTTTCAATAAATTTGATAATTGGCTTTTCCAGTTCTGTGAAAATACTCTTTGAAATTTTATTGGGATTGCATTGAATCTGTAAATCCATTTTTATAATAAAACTGGCAAAATCTTACCTAGTTTAACAACAGAAAAAAAGAGAAATATTCAAAGAAATAAAATTAGCAATGAGACAGGGGTTATCACCACTAATCCCACAGGAAAAAATATATCATATGAGGATACTTTAAACAACTGTATGCCACAAGATGGGCAATGAAGATGAAATGGATAATTTTCTAGCAAGACACAAGCAACCTGCATTGATGAAAGAAGACATAGAAGATCTCAACAGACAAATCACAAGTAGTGAGATAAAATTAGTCACAAAAAACTTCCCAACCAAGAAGAGCTTAGAACCAGATGGCTTCTCAGATAAATTCTGTTATTTCAGAAAGAACTGATACCTGATACTGCTCAAACTCTTCCAAAAATTTGAAGAGGAGGGAGCATTACCTAACATTCTTTGATGCCAACATCACCCTAATACCAAAGTCACATAAAGATGCAACAAGAAAAGAATACAGACCAATCTCCCTAATGTACTTAGATGAAAAATTTCTCAACAAAATACTTGATTATCAAATACAAAAACACATCAAACAAATTATATACCATGATCAAATTGGTTTTATCCCAGGTATGCAAGGATGTTTCAACATAAGAAAATCAATCAATTTAATACACCTCATTAACAGATCAGATGAAAAAAATCACATAATCATCTCTATCAACGCAGAAAAGGCATTTGACAAAATACAGCATCTTTTCTCAATGAAAACACTTCAAAAGATAGGAATGGAAGGAAATTTCCTCAATATGAGAAATGGTATATATGAAAAAAACACAACTAACATAATTCTCAATAGTGAAATGCCAAAGGCATTCCCTCTAAGATCTTGGACAAGACAAACATTCCCATTGTCACCACCTTATTTAATATTGTTTTAGAAGTACTTGCTCAAGCACTTAGGCAAGAAAAGGAAATAAAGGACACCCAAATTTGAAAGGTATAATAAAAAGGCCTCTTTTTGCAGATGACATGATTTTATATGTAGACATTCCTGAAAAATCTTTGACAAAGCTTTCAGAGCTGATAACCATGTTCAGAAAAGTGACAGGATATAAGATCAGTATGCAAATACCGGTACTGTTTCTGTACAGTAAAAATGAACTGTTTGAGGAGGAAATCAAGAAAAATTCTGTTTCAAAATGCAACTAAAAGAATCAAATATCTAGGAATCAACTTAACTAAGGGTGTAAAGGACTTGTACATGGAAAACTACATGGCTTTGCTAAAGGAAATCAAAGAAAAACTAAATAAATGGAAGAATATCTGATGTTAATGGATTGGAAGACTAAATATCATTAAGAAGTACATCCTACCCAAATTGATTTAAAGATTCAATACAATCCCAATATAAGTCCCAACAGTATTTTTTATAGATCTGGAAAAGCCAATTAACAAATTTATTTGGAAAGGAATCATGTTGCTTAACTTTAAAGTATACTACAAAACTACAGTGGTCAAAACAGCATGGTACTGGCACAAGGATAAGCATACTGACCAATGGAATGGAATAGAGATTTCAGATATACACCCATGTATATATGGCTAATTTATATTTGACAAGGCCACCAAGCCCAGTGAACAGGGTCAAAATAGTCTTCAACAAATTGTGCTGGGAGAACTGGATATCCATATAAAAATGAATATAAGAGGATCACCATCTCACACCTTATACAAGATGTGAGATGGATCAAAGACCTAAATATAAGAGCTAATATTGTAAAATGCCTAGAAGATAATGTAAAGAAACTTCTTCATTATCTTCTAGTAAGAAATGGTTTCATAAACTTTACACTTATAGAACTAGCAATGAAAGATAAAATAGATAAATGGGACTACCTCAAAAAAAAAAACTTTTCCACTTCAAAGGAGTTTGTCATAGAAGTGAAATGGCAGCCTTGTCAAAGGGAGAAAATATTTTGAAACAATTAGCTTTAGTTTGCTAAAGGGCTGTCTATGCAAACTACCAGAAATGGGATGGCTTTTATAAAGGGTATTTATTTGGTTTAAAAACTTAGTTCCAAGACCATGAAAAGTCCAAATTTAAGCACCATCAGAGGTGTTTTCTCACCAAAGTCAACTACAGTTGATCTGGGCAGTTTTGCCACATAGGGAAGCAAGATGGCCACCAATCTCTGGAGAGGTCTCTGCCTTCCCCTCCATAATTTACCTTCTCTTGGAGTTCAGCTATGAGTAACCAGGCATATGACTTATCTTTTTCTGGGCCTCCCATATCAGTCCAGTTCTTCTGTTCTCTTCCCAAGTTCAGCTGTAAGCTGCCAAGCACATAGCAGGGCTGGTCTCCTCTTGAACTGCTCTGTGGGTCCAGCCACTTTGAGACCCTTGGGGCTTCTGTTTTCCTGCAGCCCTCTCTCTCACATTTATGAATCAAATATACTGGTTTCCTTTTAATCTTTCTCTGCCTGTATGAATATGTTTATGTCAGACACAGCAAAGGGGCAGAGACTCAAACTGAGTCATAACTCACTGATGTAATCCAGTCAAATGGGTCTCACAGCCACAGGACTGGGTTAGGTTAAAATACAATATTTCAATTTTTTGGGATTCCTAAAATAATTTCAAACTGCCACACTCCTTCTTCTGAATCCCAGAAAGACATTTTAATATTCAAAACTAAAACAAACAAACAAACAAACAAACAACAACAGAAAAACATAAATCATTTCAGTAGCAATACTAAGTAAAAAGTTAAATAAAAATCAGTTACAGGAATACAGTTTGTCTTGGATCAGAAGTCTCTGTCTGGATGTAGACCTGTGAAACTTACCACACATTTATCTGCCTTCAATATACAAAGGAGAGACAGACATAGTGTAAACATTTGCAGTACCATAAGGAGAAATTGGGAGAGAAACAGTCATGTTCTGCAACAGTTCCAAAAACCTGCAAGGAGAAGCCAGGCTGCATTTTCTACATTTCCTTTGGAGATTTCTTCAGCTAAATGTCCAAGCTCATCATTTTCAAATTCTGCCTTTCATCTAACATCAGGAGTCAATTATGCTAAGTTCTCTGCAGCTTTAAAGCATGGTTTGCCTTTTCTTCAGTTTCTAATAACAATTTCATCATTTCTTTCTAGGCCTCTCTGAAAATAATTTTAGTGTCCATATTCCTACCAGGAGTCTCTTCAAAAAAATCTAAGCCTTTTCTATCAAGCATTTCACAATTCCTCTGAAAAAATACTTACACCTTTGTAAAAGTGTTCCAGCATTTTTGGTAATTACAGCAACACAATTCCACTCTTCTGGTACATATTTTTTAGATTGCTAAAGAGCTGGTGATGCAAAATACCTCAGAGGGATGGATTTTATAATGGGTATGGATTTGGGTTAAATGCTTACAGATTCAAGGCCATGAAAAGTCCAAAATCGAGGCACCATTAGAGATGCTTTCTCACCAAAGTTAGTTACTGTTGTTCCTGGCATTGTTGCCACATGATGAAGCAAGATGGTTGCCAATCTACCTAGAGGCCCCTTCCTTCTTCAGAATCTACCACCTCTTGTAGATCAGCTGTAAACAAACAGGCATAGAACTTGTCTCTTTCCAGCCCTCCTGTATCATTCTTGGATGTTCTGCTTTCTTCTCAAGTTCAGCTGTAAGCTATCAGACATATAAGAGCACCGATCTCTTCTTGAGCTACTTTGTGGTGGCAGCCTCTTTGATTCTCTTGGGGGCTTCTGTTTTACTTCAGTCCTCTCTCTCTCACATTACAGAATCAAATATACTGGTTTCCTTTTCCTGAATGTCATTCTATCTGTTTGAATACATTTATATCAGAACCTGCAAGAGGATGGAGACTCAACTGGAGCCACGCCTCAGTGACTTAATCTACTCAAATGGGTCTCACACCCAAAGAAATTGACTAGTGGATTAGTTTAAACCACAATATTTCTTTTTCTTTATTTATTATTTAATTAATCATATAATTTCTAACTACCACACCACTTATCCAATAAGGGTCTAATATCCACCATATATAAAGAAACCTTATATCTCAATAATAAAAAAGGCAAAAAACTCATTTAAAAATAGGCAATAGAGACTTTTCCAAAGAAGAAATACACATAGCTAAAAAAACAAAACAAAACAAAACAAAAAAAAACACACACACGAAAAGATGTTCAACATCACTGGCTATTAAGGAAATTCAAATCAAAGCTACATTGGATGCAAATATGCTTGCTGTCCTGATTTTGTGATAATAAGGGTAGGCTAAACATTTGCTATATTAGAAATCATGCATGTGTTCCCAGACCTAGTTTTTCTCCCTAGGTCTGGTTTTTAAAATGCTGGTTATAAACAAAGCCTAATTTATTATATGACCACCTTGTATGGGAAATGACTATAACTCTAGGTATCTTTGGTCAACCTTAAGATATATAGCAGGGGGGCAGATGTGGCTCAAATGATTGGGTGTCCATCTCCCATATAGAGGGATCTGGGTTTGATCCCTGGGACCTCCGGGTAAAAATTAAAAAAGAAAAATATAGAAGGGATGTAGGCCATCAGGCTCTGTGTGTGGGTGCACCATCAGGCCCCACAAGTGGGTGAGCCCCATGGGCCCCATGCATGGGTGAGCCCCGCAGACCCCATAATAAAATCCTCAAGATTGAGGAATGAGCAAACACTAGGGGGGAATACAATCATGGACCAATGTATACTCATTATTATTGTTGTAACAGAAGAAATTTTAACATTGATGTAAAGATAGTGGTTACCAGAGATTCTGTGGTGAGGGGGAGGAAAGAATAGGTGGAACATAGGGCATTTCTGGGACATTGCAATTGTTCTGATGATATTGCAAATACAGATATAGGTGATTGTACAGTTTGTCAAATCCTATAAAACTGTACATTCAAAAGTGTAAACCAGGGGAGTGCATGTGCATCAAGCAGTTGAGTGCCTGGTTCCCACATGGGAGGTCCTGGTTTCAGTCCCCAGTGCCTCTAAACAAAACAAAACAAACAACAAGCAAACAAACAAATAAAAATAAAACAACTCAAGTAAGCCAAAGGGCTTAGTGGCTCAGTGGATGAGCATCATCTTCCCACATACAAAGTCCCAGGTTCAGTCCCCAGCCCAGTACCTCAAAAAAATAGTGCAAACTATATGGTAAACTATAGACCTGGGATAGTAGCTTCACTATTTGATCATCAAGTATAATGAATGTACCAAAATAATGTAACATGTTATTAACTGGGGAAAAAGTGGGAGGTCAAGGGATTGGTATATGGGCATACCCTGTAGTTTCAATGTAACTTTTATGAAATCTAAAAATTCAGATAGTCACTGCCTCCTGGGTAATTCAAGGAGGAACTTTAAAAGTCTGGAAGAAGACAAGGATGCCCACTTTCACCTCCAATAGCTAACATTGTGTTAGAAGTACTTACCTGAGCACTTAGGCAAGAAAAAGATATAAAAGCCATCCAAATAGGAAAGGAAGATTAAAATTTTCCTTATTTGCAGATGACATGATCCTATACCATGAAAGCTTCTAGAGCTTATAAATGAGTTCAGTAAAGTGGCAGGCTATTAGATAAATGTACAAAATCAGTAGCATTTCTGTATACCAATAATGAAAATTTCGAAGAGGAAATCAAGGAAAAATTCCATTTACAATAGCAATTAAAGGAATCAAATGCTTAGATATAAATTTAACCAAAGATATTAATGATTTGTACTCAGAAAACTACACAACACTGTTAAAGAAAATCAAAGAACTAAATAAATGGAAGAATATTTCTTGTTTATGGATAGGAAGACTAAACTTCAATAAGATGTCTATGTTACCCAAACTGATTTACAGATTTAATGCATCTCAATAAACATTACCACAGCATTTTTTACTGAATTGGAAAAGCTAACTATGAAATTTATTTAGAAGGGCAAGGTACCCCAAATAGCCAAAGACATATTGAAAAGTAAAATGAAATTGGAAGAAACATACTATTTAATTATAAAACTTACTACAAAGCTACAGTGGTCAATACTGCATGGTATTGGCACAAGGATAGACATACTGACCAATGAAACAGAACAGAGAATTCTGATATAGATCCTCACATATATGGTTACCTGTTATTCAAAAATGCCATCAAGCCCACTCAACTGGGAGAGAATGGCCTCTTCAACAAATAGTGCTTGTAGAACTGGATATCCATATCTAAATGATTGAGAGAGGAACACCATCTCACAACTTATATAAAAATCAATACAAGATGGGTCAAAGATTTAAATATAAGAGCCAAGATCATAAAGTTCTTGGATGATAGTTTAGAGAAGTATCTCTAAGATCTTGTGTTAGGAAATGGTTTCATGAACTTTACACTGAAGCATGAGCAATGAAAGAAAAAATAGATAAATGGGACTTCCTCAAAATTAAAAAAAAATTGCACCTCAAAGGAGTTTTTTTAGAAAGTGAAAAGGCAGCCTACTCAATGGTAGAAAATATTTGGAAGTCATCTACCTGATTAGGGTTTAATATCCAGCATATATAAAGAAATCTCACACCTTGAAAATAAAATACGAACAATTCATTTAAAATATGGGCGAAAGGTTTGAATAGGCACTTCTCCAAAGAAGAAATACAAATGGTTAAAAAACACGTGAAAAGATGCTCAACATCACTAGCTATTAGGGAAATGAAAATCAAAACTACAATGAGATATTATCTTACATCCATTAAAATGGTGGCTATTAAAAAAAGAGAGAACTACAAGTGTTGGAAAGGTTGTAAAGGAGTGGGAACCCTTATCCACTGCTGGTGGGAATGCAGAAAGGTTCAACCATTGTGGAGGACACTCTAGTGATTTCTAAGGAAACTAACTATAGAAGTGGCAAATTATTCAGCAATCTCACTACTGGGTATATACCCAAAAGAATTGCAAGCAGGGATATGAACATAAATATGCACACTGATAATTATAGCAGCATTATTCATTATTGCCCAAAGTTGGAAACAACCCAAATGTCCATCAACAGATAAGTGAATAAACAATCTCTGGTATATACTTACAATGGAATATTACTCAGATGTAAGAAGGAAAGTAGTATTCACACAAGGGATAACATGGTTGAACCTTGAAAATCTTATGTTGAGTGGAACAAGCCAGGCACTGAAGGACAAATATTACGTGACCTCACTAATATGAATTAAGCAATTTGAGCAGACTCACATAGCTAGAGTATAGAAGATAGGTTTACAGGAGACAGGTAGTAGAGGGTTGTGAGTCAATGCCTATATGGGTAAAATCTATGAAAAGGTTGTAGGGTGTAGTTGTGCAGTGGATACGCATGGCAGCAGTACAGTGATGCTATAGGGTTGCACATTGCTGGCCTATGAAAAGATTAGGGTGGGGGTGTCTTCAAATGTCCATGGATCTATGGGAGGTTTGGTGTAGAGAGTAGATGATCTTTTGGAATTTGTGGGTATGTGATTGAGACTACAGTGTTGGGAATTTTTTTTGTCTAATATGGCATGGGAGTGTTACTGGTTTAGGATATTAAATGTGGGGAGAATGCAGGACAGGGTGTACCTGGGGCAGACTTCTAGGGAGTATATGAGTGTTTATCCTGTCATAGTATGTTGTACTATTCATTAGAGACTCACACAATGAACAGGAATGTGTTGGAATTCCCATCCTGGAAAGTACTGCTATGTTTTCAAATAGAGGGATGGGAATTTCTTGAGAACATAGGCAGGGCTTAATAGGGCAAGACAGGCCAGTATGTCAAGCTCTCAATAATACTGGAAGTATGAACTGGTTCAGGGAGTGATGTTTGGTGGTTTCCATGGTCCTGAGGGAAAGTGGAAAGAAGAATAGAATATATGGGATATGGGGTATTTTGGGGGTGATGGAATTGTTCTACATGATCTGGCAGTGATGGATACAGGCCATGTTAAATTTCATCAAAATTTATAAAAGTGTATGTTCCAAAATGTAAACCATAATGTAGATCATTGACCATAGCTAGTAGCAATGCTTCAATATTTGTACATCAATTGTAACAAATATACCATCCAAATGTAAAACGTTATTAATAGATGAAATGGGAAAAGGGGGAAAATATGGGGTATAGGGGAATACTGCATAATTTGTACATGACTTTTCTGTAACCTACAGCTTCTTTGAAAATAAAATAAAGAAGAAAATAAGACAATGCGGGAATAAATGGAAGAAAATGTCACTGTACATACCAGACAACAGATTTTACAGTGATGAAAGACATAACCCAAAATTTATTTTATTTTTTTATTATTTCAAATTCTTTTAATTTTTTATATATTGTTTGTCATTTTTAAGACTATCATTATTATTTCATTTTCATAATTTTATCCAAGTTTTTTGGGTTAATTTTTGAAGAAGTTTTGGATCACAGAAAGGTTACAACTGTGGCAAGGTAAGATCATTGGTGTGATGTGTCAATGATGGGGGATGCATGGGAAGAACATCACCTGGGGCATACCTATAAGGCATATGAATGTGTTCAAGTGTTCATGTGGCATCGTCACGGTGGGTGAAGATCCACACAATAACAATGAATATCAAATTCCCATCCTGTGGAGTTCTGCCACATTCTCTAATGGGACAGCAAGAATCCCTTGAGTACTGGCACAGTGACTCGTGAAGGAGGATGAACATGGGCCCTTGATATTGATAACTGTACTTATGAACCTTTTCTTTGGAAATTGAAACATAGCCTATTATTATAGTTTGTTTAATAGTTACCCCCCAGAGCCTCCTTGTTGCTCAAATGTAGCCTCTCTCTAAGCCAAACTCAGCATATAAATGCATGACCTTCTCCCCAGTGTGGGACATTACTACTGGGAATGAGCCTTCTTGGCACTGAGGGATTATTACCAAGCACCATCTAGCAATGCAACTGTGAAAAGACCTTGAACAAAAAGGAGAAATGTAAAGAAAAATTAATTTATATGGTTAAGATATTCAAAGTGAGTTGGGAGGTCACCCCAGAGGATATGCTTATTCACGTCTCAGCAGGAACACATTGTTTGCCTTAAATAGAGGGTCTACAGAGGGCTCTGGAGACATCCAGACACTATAGGCAGGGCTGATAGCTAAAGAGTTTGTGTCCTGCCAGTGAGCCCTACTTTGGAATTTATGTTCCCCAGTGTGACAGAGTTGGACTCAGGCATGGTTTCCTACACCTAGCTCTTCTGCCCCTTCTATTTGAAACTATAGTTAGTACCAGAATTGATAGGTGTATGTCCAAGATATTTGAATGTTTTGGCTTTACATGTTCCAGCTGGGCCCTGAAGAGCAACAGAATTGCAACACCTACTCTCCAATTCATTGGACTCATCCAGGACAACAAACAAGGAGATGATGATGGACAACTACTATCCCAATGAACAAGGAGCATATGCAGCTGCAAGAAAGATCATCCCATCCAACTGCCCCATGGGATCTAAGCCCCCTCTCAATTAGAGTTAGAGTGGGCATCACCATTGCAGGATCCTCAGGATTGGGGAATGAATGTAGGACTAAGTTTGACTTACTGATATTCTACTGTAGACTTATTTTTATTCTAGCAATGAAGGAACTTTTATCATTGATGTTGAGGCAGTGGCCACCAGGGGTTCTGAGGGGAGGGAGAGGGAAAAATGGATGTAATATGCAGTCATTTTGGGGACATTGAGATTTTCCTGAATGATGTTGCAATGACAGAAACAGGCCATTATATATCTTGTCATAACTTAAAAAATTGTGTGGGAGAGAGTTTAAGCTATAATGTAAACTATAATCCACACTTAGTGGCAATGTTCCAATATGTGTTAATCAATTTTAACAAATATACCACACTAATGAAGGATGTTGTTAATGTGGGAATGGAGGGGTAGGGTATATGGAAATCCCCTATATTTTTTATGTAACATTTATGTAATCTATGTATCTTTTTAAAATTATAAAAAAAGAAGTGAAGATATAGAAGAAAAAAGTATTTGTAAGATGGAGTTTTAGAAAATAAAGTGACTTAAAAATAAAATATATAAACAGACAAATATTTGAAAAGGAGAAAAAAGTATTTTAAAGAATATTTGGTATAGTTTAGTGGAAGCAATGAAAGTTTTATTTTTAATTACTGATAAGTATTTTCAAAACAAAGTCTTCTACTCATGTCAGCCCCCAAATTTAAATAAAATAAAAAAGGAAACCATGTGCTTTATGATATTGAAACAAGCCATAAATTATTACCAAAAAAAACTAGAGAAAAATATGAATTTATTTTCTCAATGGAGTAGAAGACCACTGGTGTTAAGCAAAAGAAAGTGGTATTAAAGGACAAAAATGTTAGATTTAACTACATGAAGTAATGTAACACATTGGAAAAATAGCTGCAACAAGTGTCGCAGACAACGATTTTCATAATATAAATTGATCTGAAAAATAATGAATGGACTTTATAAAGACAGGGTGAAAGTAATGAAAAGGTAATCCTCAGGAAAAAATAGATGTCTTAAAAATCCTGCATCTCATATGTCACCAATACATGCAATTAAAAATAGTGATGAGTGGTATTGATATACTATTTTCAGTATTCTGTATTCTTATAATCTACACTAGACAAGAAATTATGGCCAAAACTATGCATACAGGTTGTAGTTCACATTTTTTAAAATAATAGTGAAAAAGTGAAGACAACCCAAAGTTTGACATAGGGGTTTGAGTTAAATGTATTGTGATGTATGTTTATGAGGTATCAGGTGGACATAAAGGTGATTTGTAAGAAGATTTTAATCTAATTACTCAATTAATCTAATTAATCAAAAGAGCTTTTGGTATAATACTGAGTGGAAGAGGCACTATATGTATGTATGTATGTATGTATGTATGTATGTATGTATGTATATATATATAATGATCTTAAGTCTAAATATATATGGAACAGGTCTAAAGAACATACACTAAAGACCAGGAGTGATTATCTGAATTATAAAACTAAGGAGGATTGTTGTTTTCTTTTTTATGAATTTTTTGATCTGATTTTTCTGTAAAGAGAATATATATATCCTTTATATTCAGCAAGATAATTTAATAAAAGAAAGTTTTATTTGCTTATCTTATGTCTGCATCCATAATATATCAAATGTATGCTATTCTGAATAGAATGGTATGCTTGTCATTATTCATAAAAAATATAACTGTGGCAATAGAAATTCATGTTGAAATATTAATATAAATTTCCTCTAAATTGAACCATAGAATCACCTGGGGAGAAAACTACTAATTAAGAATTCACTTATTATACCTATCTTTCTGAATGTATTTGGGGAAGAAGTAGTAAATTCATTCCATAATTGTAGAAATATTTTCTGTGGAATTAGCAATCACTGGCCCATCACTAACTACTGCTTTCCAAATTCAGCCACTTTTACCTTAGGTGTAGTGTTTCTTTCCTCAATAACTGACTTGAAAATGAATCCTAATGGGAATTCTTAAGTAAATATTAGTTTATGAGATATGTTTATCTTTGTTTTATAAGCCTCCACCAACTCTTGAATGAGAATCAAAAGCATTCCAGCTCAGATAAGAAGTTCTTGATCCAGAATTTCACAAACTTTAGATTTCAAAAAAACTTTATGGGGAGACACCTAACCATTGAAGGACATTTCTTCCCAAGCCTTCCTTCTGCACATTTTTCAATTTTGTTTCCTTGGTGGCCAAAGTAGAATATGGAAGTCTCTTGATATAACTTGATTTAAAGACTTAAAAATAGCAAGCTAAATTAATTCAGAATAATTGGGGATTACAAGTACAATGAACTCAGCACAAATAAAAGTTGTCCTGGAGTAGCAGATGCCTGAATTCAGCTCTTTTTAGTCTTTACTTCATATAAAGCCTGTGAAAAGATTGGAGGTAGCTCCTTTTATCCTTCAGAGTCTGGATATAAATGGGTTGACAATTTACAAACAAGTAACCTCTATAATCTTTGGCTTTTTATGTTTAAGTGATATTACAGGCTCATTAATCCTTAGAGTCTGTCCTCATTAACATTTTCATGTATGATTAAAGGTAAATATTTAAAGAATATTGCTCAAGCACAAGAAGGAGATAGGGATGATCTGAACCTTCTGTTCCCAGAGGATTAGAATTAACAGCTTCATCCAAGTTGGCAGCCAAACAAGTTTATCATGTTCTCTCTTGTGGAGGTGGTATCTGTGACCAAAGGTGTCAACAGAAAGCCAGTGGTGTTAGGATAGCAACATCTCATGCCTGTGATGCCTATGGTTTGGAACTCAACCTAGAGTCTGGGAAGTAAGGCATAAGTTAATTTAGTCTTAGGAGAATGGGTGCAAGAGTTTATCAGAGTATATAAAATAATGCTATTACCTGTCTCACAGAGTCATAGAGAGGATTAAACAAAATAAAATATGGAAACACCTAGTCCTCTAAAAATTGCTATTCCACTGTTGATGCCCTGAAGATAGGCACATGCAGGCTAGAGAACTGGCTCCCTAATATCAAAATTCTGACATGCTTAAGAGGAAATGCTTTGGAGTTCAATAAACTGCACCTCCAGGACTGGATCTTCTACTTATTACTATGTGACCTTGGGCAAGGTTCTCAGCATCTTTATGCCTCATTTTCCATCACTGCACAATGGGTATGAGAAGGAATCTATCTCATATGACTGTTGGGACCTTATAGGAGATCATACATACAATGTTTAGAATGGTGTCTGACAAAAAGTCAAACCTTTGTTGTCTGTTATCATCTGCTGCATTGAAAGAGAAAGTTCATTGTGTAACAGTATCTTGGTCTGGGCAAAAATGGCCTCACCTCATTTGTGTAGCTTGTCTTTCTCTTTGGATGGTAGGGTTTGGGGCAGATGCTGAAATTAGGAGAAAAGGAAAGTCAAGTTTAGAAGAATTAATTAATTATTCACAAGTACTTATAATTCTGAAATCTTCCCAGGAGTCTTTGATCTCTCCTCTAACATATTTAACAGTGGATTTGAAATTCCCAGAAATGTTTGTATGGGTTAACAGAAATGTAAATATCATTAGAACTAATATGTAATGAGCACTTTTATATATCAGTCAATTTTCTAAGTGTGGTATCTGGTCTGAAACTAATATAATCCCCATGAAGAAATCCTTGTAACTTTCACTTTATATAAAAGCAAATTTGACCATGTTCGAAAACTAATAATTAATCGTGTTCAGATTCAAGTCCAGTGTGACCTGATTTCTAATCCTGAGCTTTATTCATAATGTTATTTTAGTTCATCAGAAACTGGTGCTATGATGTGTCCACACTGATGGGAGAGGAAGTGCAGACTCAGACCAGGTTGGGTTGTTTAGGAACTTTATATCACCAGGAGAAGGCAAGGTTTACTCCACAGACAGATCTATTGTTAAACAGCTGAAGAGAAAAGAACGTGGTGAGAAGAAAAGATTTCTTTATTTCCTCTTATCTTTGATACTTCTGCTGTAAACCTGCCTAAGCATGAACCAGACATCTTTGATTTTACAACTTCTTTTAGACTGCAGGACAGAATGGAAGTCTAAGCAGAAGATTTGACTTCTGAACAGGGACATCCTCTGCATGAATGGGGCCTGAAAGGAATGAAATTGGATATAATTCCCAATTCTTCCACTTTCTAATCATATGACTATATAAATGGCAATTAATTTACCAGGGCCTGTTAAAGAGACTTAAACAAAATATTATTATGAGAGATACAAAAGATGGCATATGAAATAATCAAGCTAGTGTATTTTGCATAGAAAATGCTTAGAATAGATTTTCGGAATTAAATTGAGGGAAATGTTTTCATGACTGCCATACTTATTACTATGACACTGTCAGTTATAATTTATTAACTTCTGTCCAATCTGTGTCAACTTCAGCAAGTGTCTCAACTTCTCAGTGTCTCGGTTTCCTCATAGGAAGAGAACAAATTTGCAAAATCAATAGTTGTGCAGAAAAGAAAGTAAGAATGACATAATTCTTTCTTCAGAACAAATGCAAGGAGAGAGACAGTGGTGCCCATATGAAAGAAAACCTTGTGAAAGAAAAAAAATTATTAGCTATAATATACATAGAATAATATCTTTAAAACAGAAAATAAAGATACTTGCATCAACACAAAACTAAGAGAATTCATTGTCAGCACACTCACAGTACAATATAGAAAAGGTTTACATGTAGAGGAAAATTGATTCTAGATGGAAATATAGATCTATACAAGATACGAAGATCATCAAAAAGGTAACCACATGAGTAAATATATGATTTTATCATAATAATTAGATCTATTTAATATATTATCCATTATTAAAACAAAATAAATACCTCCTAAATAGTCTGATGTCTCTGGCCTTTTAATTAATGTTTGACTGTGAAAACTTAGGGGACTAGATTTTGAAAAGTCTTACTCTCAGTTAGATAATTTAAAATGCATGGATACAAATGTTTGTTTTTAGTTGCAGGAAGATGGTGTGGGAGTAGGCAGGCATGGCTCATTTCTCACAAAAACAACAACAAAAAGGCCAAAAAGCTGTCAGAGAGAACTGCTTTGGGGTTCAGAAGCCCAGGATAGTGCTTCTCAACTCCCAGGAGGTCAAGACATAAAGACAAAGAACTCAAAACAGAAAACATGATTTATCAAATCCCCATGAGGGCTGGGAAGTGTTCACAGCCTCCTCTCTCAAGATATTAAGTCTGGTAAATCCCCTGGCTCACTGCAGCCTACTGAGAGGGGAACAGATGTTTTCCTCCCAGTCAGCTGTTATGAGGGAAAAAGGAGGGTGAGTTGGAGGGTTTCTCTTTGGTTAATTCAGCCAGCAGAGCCCACTTTTGAAACTCAGCTCTGTCCAGATCAGAAACACTGGAAAGCAGAGTTTGAAAGAAACACCTCCATGGAAAGAAACATTGAAGAGTGCCATCTTCTGGTCATCCTGGAAATAGCAAGAAGAAAAACTTTTTAGGTCTCTCTTTAGACCTAACTCTGGGAGAAAATCTGCACCCAGCAAATGACACCCTGATCTGATTATGATAACATAAGCTGAACAATTTTAAAGACTTAGAATAAGTTGAACTAAAAATCAAAGAACTATTGAAAGAACACTAGGCAAGAGAGAGAAATTGACCATCAGAGTAAATTCACCAACATATTTAGATGCTTATACATCAGCAAAAATTTACTAATCATACTAGGAAAAAGGAAGAGATAGCCCAGGCAAAGAAACAAAACAAATACCCTGATAAGATACAAGATTAAAAAAAACTAATCAACAATAATCAAAAAGTCTCCTAAATCAATTATTTGAATTGAAGGAAAATATAACCAAAGAGTTAAAGGATATTAAGAAAACACTGGGTGAGCATAAAGAATAATTTGAAAGACTGCAAAGGAATGTAATAGAATTATGGGTGTGAAAGACATGACAGATGAGATTAAAAATACATTAGAGAAAAAAAAATAGCAGATTTGAATTGCTTGAAGAAAGAATTAGAGATTTTGAGGACAGATCATCAGAACTGGAAAAGAGAACACAAAGGAAAAAGAATGGAAAAAATGGAACAGGGTCACAGGGAATTGAGTGACAATGCAACAAAACAAAACAAAACAAAACATATGTGTTATCAGTGTCTCAGAAGGAGAATATGTAAAAGGGCAGAAAGAATATTTGAAGAAATAATGACCAAAATTCCCAGCCCTTATGAAAGATATAATTATCAATACAAAAGAATGACAATGCACCCCAAACAGAATGAATCCGAATAGACCTACTCTAGGACACCTGCGCTTTAGAATGACAGATATCAGAGCTAAAGAGAGGATTTTTAAAGCAGCAGGAGCAAAACCAATAATCAAGTACAAGGGACTTTCAATAAGATTAAAGGCCAACATCTCAGCAGAAACCATGGAAGCGAAAAGAAAATGTTGTGATATATTTAAGGTAATGAAAGAGAATAATGCTAGCCAAGAATTCTGTATCCATGAACACTGTCCTTCAAAAATGAGGGTGGATTTAAAATCTTCACAAACAAAAACTAATAGAGTATGCCACCAAAAGACCAGATTTACAATAGATACTAAAGATAGTGCTGCAGTCTGAAAGGAAAAATCAAGGGAAAGAGACATGGATAAGAGTGTAGAAATGAAGATTATTAGAAAGGATGAATTAAAGGGTAAAAAGATAGACAATAGTACAATATGACAACAGAAAGCCAAAGGTCAAAATGGATGAAGTAATGACTTTACAGGAAAAGCATTGAATGTTAATGGCTTGAACATCCCAATCTAAAGAGATAGACTGATAGAATGGATGAAAAAATATGAGCCAGCAATATGTTGTCTACAAAAGACTCACCTTAGACTTAAAGACACAACCAGGTTAAAAGTGAAAGGTTTAAAAAATATATTGCATGCAAATAGTAACCAAAAAAGAGCTGGAGTAGTAATACTAATATCGGACAAAGTAGATTTTAAATGCAAAATTGTTATAAGGGATGAAGAAGGTCATTATATATTAATAAAAGGGGTATTTGATCAAGAAGAAATAGCTATTCTAAATATGTACATAACTATTCCAAATACATGAGGTACAAACTGGCAAATCTGAAGGAATAAATAGATGTCTCCACAATAATGGTCAGAGACTTCAATACACCACTGTAAATATTGGATACAACATCTGGAAAGAGGATAAATAAAGAAACAGAAAACTTGAATAATAGAATAAATGAATTAGACCTAACAGACATCTATAAAATATCAGGATATACATTCTTTTCCAGTGCTCATGGACCCTTCTCCAAGATAGACCATATGTTGGGTCATGAGACAAGTCTTACTAAATTTAAAAAGATTGAAATTATACAGAACACTTTTTCTGATCATAATGGAATGAAGTTAGAAATAAAAAATGGATAGAAAAAGGGAAATTCATAAATATATGGATATTAAACAACACACTCTTAAATAATCAGTGTGTCAAAGAAGAAATTGCAAGGGAATTCAGCAAATATCTTGAGAGGAATGAAAGTGAGAATATAACATATCAAAATCTATGAGACACTGCAAAGGCAGTGCTGAGAGGGAAATTCATAGCCCTCAATGCTTACTTTAAAAAAGAAGAAAGAGCTGAAACTGAAGATCTAACTCCATACCTGGAAAAACTAGAAAAATAGCAGCAAACTATTCCCCAACCAAGCCAAAGGAAAGAAATATTATAAATCAGAGAAGAAATAAATGAAAACAAGGATGAAAAAAGACAATATAGAGAAACAACAAAACCAAAAGTTAGTTCTTTGAGAAGATCAACAAAATTGACAAACCTTTAGCTAGACTGACAAAAGAAAAAGAGAAAACACACAAATAAAATCAGAAATGATAGGGGGGACATTACCACTGACCCCACAGAATAAGAGAGATCTTAATAATATAATATGAACAACTGTATGCCAATAAATTAGACAATATAGAAGAGAAAGATGAATTCTTAAAAACACATGAAACATCAACAATGACCCTCTAAGAAATAGAAGACCTCAGCAAACCAAGTGGAAGTGAAGAGATTGAAACAATCATAAAAAAATCCCCCAAATATGAAAAGCCCAGGACCAGATGGCTTCACAGGTGAAGTCTACCATTCATTCAAAGATGAACTAATACCAATCTTGCTCAAGCTCTTCCAAAAAATCAAACAGGAAAGAATGCTATCAAATTCAATCCATGAAGCCACTATCATCCAAATACCAAAACCAGATAAAGATACTGTAAAAAAAAAAAAATTACAAACCAATATCTCTAATGAATATAGATTGGAAAATCCCCAACAATATACTTGCACACAGAATCCAAAAGCACATTAAAAGAATTATACACCATGATCAACTGGGTTTTATCCCAGGTATGCAAGGGTGGTTCAAAACAAGAAAATCAATTAGTGAAATAAGCCACATTGATAAATTGAATAGAAAAATCACATGACCCTCTCAATTGATGCAGGAAAGGTATTTGACAAAATACAGCACACTTTCTTGAGTATAATGTTGCAAAAGATAGAAATAGAAAGAAGTTTCTCAAAATGATAAAGTGCATACCTGAAAAACCTAAAGCTAGCATTGTACTCAATGGTGAAAGACTGAAAACTTTCCCACTGAGATCAGTAACAAGACAAGGATGCCTACTATCAAAATTATTATTCAATATTTTGCTAGAAGTTTTAGCTAGATCAATTAGGCTAGACAAAGAAATAAAAGATACCCAAATAGGAAAGGAAAAAGTAAAATTTTCAATATTTGTTGATGACATAAGCCTGTATCTAGAAAAGCCTGAAAAATCCACAAAAAAGCTACTAGAATTAATATACAATTTCAGGAAAGTGTCAGGATACAAGATTAATACACTAAAGTCAATAGCATTTCTATATTCTATTGATGTGCAATCTGAGGAGAAAATCAGAAAGAAATTCCATTTTAATAGCAACTGAAACAATCAAATATTTAGGAATAAACTTAACCAAGGACATTAAAGACACATATTCAAAAAACAACAAAGTGTTGCTGAAAGAAACTGAAGAAGACTTAAGTAAATGGAAGGACATTCAGTGTTCATGGATTGGAAGACTAAATATCATTAACATATCAATTCCACACAAACTGGTTTATACATTCAGTGCAATCCCAATAAAAATCCCAGCAGACATTTTTTTTTATTTTTGCAGAAATCAAAAAACCAATAATCAATTTTATTTGGAAGGGTAAGGGGCCTCAAGTAGTCAAAAATGTCTTGAAAAAAGAATGGAATTGGAGGTCTCTCACTCCCTAACTTTAAATCATATCGCTTAGCTACAGTGGTAAAACAGCATGGTATTGGCATAAGGACAGACTGATTGACCAATGGCAGTGAATTGAGAACTCAGAATTGGACCCTCACATCTACAGTCAAGTATTTTTTGACAAGGCTGTTAAGTCCACCCTGCTGGGCCAGAACAGTCTATTCAACAAATGGTGTTGGGAGAACTGGATAGCCATATCCACAAGAAGGAAAGAACACCCCTATCTCACACTCAAAATGGATCAAGGACCTAAATATTAAAACAAGAACCATAAAACTCCCAGAAGAAAATGTAGGAAAACATCTTCAAGATCTTGTGGTAGGTGGTAGTTTCTTCAACATTACATCTGAAGAATGAGCAACAAAAGAAAAAAATTGATAAATGGGACCTCCTAAAAATTCAACACCTTTGCACCACAAAGGACTTTATCAAAATGGTGAGAAGGCAGCTGACTCAATGAGAGAAAATATTTGGCAATAATATATCTGATAAGGGTTTAATATCCATGATATATAAGGAGATCGTACAATTCAACAAAAAGACAAGTTATCCGACTAAAAAATGGCAAAAAACTTGAAAAGACAACTGTCTAAAGAAGAAATACAAATGGCGAAGAAAGACCTGAAAAAATGTGCAACATCACTAGCAATTAGGGAAATGGAAATCAAAACTACAATAAGATATCATTTCATATCTATTGGACTGGCCGCTATTAAAAAGTTGGAAAACTCTAAATGTTGGAGAGGATGTGGTGGGATAGGATTGCTTATTCACTGTTAGTGAGAATGTAGAATGGTACAGCCACTGTGGAAGGCCATTTGGCAGTTCCAGCAATACCATTGGTAGGCATATACCCAGAAAAGCAGAGAGCAGTGACACGAATAGACATCTGCACATCAATGCTCATAGCAGCATTTTTCATGATAGCCAAAAGTTGGAAACAACCCAGGTGTCCTTCAACTGGTGAATGGATAAATGAATTGTGGAATATACACATGATGGAATATAATGTAGTGGTAAGAAGAAATGAAGTGTTGAGACATATGACAACATATTTGAACCTGGATGATATTATGTTGAGTGAAGCAAGCTAAACTCAAAAGGACAAATACTGTTTGATTGCCCTATTATGAACTAAATATATAATATGAAATGTAACATATTATGTGAAATATGAATATGAGTAGAGTTGCATACATGGCCGTTTTTCTTTGAAGCTGGACAAACGTAAGTTAATGCTACAAAATGTTAATATCAGACCCTAAAAAACATTATACCAAGTGAAAGAGACCAGATACAGGGTACAGCATATTGTATGATTCCATTTATATAAAATGTAAATATAAATCAATTTATAAAGATGAAATTAGATTAGTGGTTGTGTAGGTCTAAGGAAGGTATACTAAGGGGTGTTGAGTATTTCTTTTTGGAGAAATGAAATTGTTCTAAAATTTTTGAGATGGTGAATGTACAATTACTGTGATTACACTAAAAGCCATTGATTATATACTTTGGATAGATCATATGGTATGTGAATATATCTCAGTAAAACTGCTTAATATGAAAATAAATAATTGTGTAAGAATAGCCAGAAACAGCAGCTATGCACAGCAGGGGAAACAGAGAGAGATTGAAAGGTGAGGAATTTTCTTTTTTGTTTGTCTTTTTTATTGTTATTATTATTATTGAAATAATGAAATGTTCTAATAATTATTGAAATGATGAATGCACAATTTTGTGATTATACTAAATAACATTGAGTGTACACTTTTTCTAAATTGTATGTGTTATTAATATATCTCAATAAAATTGACATGTTAAAAAATACATTTAATAACTGGACAGGTTTGCCATGTGGACATGATTGTGAGGGAAAATGATGGCATCTAATAATGGCATACTAATATTTTCATGAAGTTAAGCACTCAGAAGAGGGGAATGGTAGGAAAATACATGTGAAAATATATTACCCGAATTCCCTAGAAATATGACAGAATATGATTTAATTTAATACACATAAATCATAGACTCTCCTGTGCTTTGTTTCAGGGATATTTTGCACTTTAGAAATGATTGAAAACCCTAAATAACTTATAATTCTGTTGCTTATATCTATGGAAAATTACCATATTAGAAATTAAAATTGGTATATATAAAATATTTAAATTATTAGAAATAATAAATCATTATATTTTTATGCCATAATACCTTTCAAAAATAAGTTATTTTCTGAAGCTAAGATATAGTTTGAGGAAAGAGAATTATTTTTCCTTTTGAAATTCTATTTATTTTTTGATTACTGGAAAATAGCTGAATTATCATATTTGCTTTTTCATTCTTTTCATTGCAATATGTTTGGTTTGATCAAAGATCTGAAGAAAATATTGTCTTATAGAAATACATGGTTAGAAAACGGAAGATGTATTTGATTAGAACTTTAAAATAATTTTTAATATTCTTCTAAAAAATAGTATTCTAAACCAAAAATTAACAAGTGGCAGTTTCTTAAGGAAAAGTTACAATATGAAATAAACTTTTCAATTTTATTAGATTTAAATCTATTGTCTGTTTAGCAATTTGATTGGGTTTTTAACATGCATAGCTTAGTAGAATCTAGAAGTGTTCATCCAGAAAGTGTTTGTTCATGGAATAATTTACTATTCTAAAATAAACCACATTTATTAATATCATCAATTCTCTCAGATAGGTCTTTAAGTATTGGAAAGTTCTCAAGCTCATGGGTAGGAGACAAGTATTTCTAAAATTTAATTTTCACTTGAAACACAAATTTCATCATTAGCAACTAATTTTATTAGTTGTTTTCATTATATTCATGTTATTATAAGAGCAGCTGTGGGTTTGCAGAAAGAATCAGGCAGAAAATAGATAATGCCCATTTATCCCCCACATGCAGTTTTCCCTATCATTAAAATTTTGCATTCGTCTGTTTACTTATTGATCTTCTGTTTAGATGGTCAATCCATTATTGAATGTGGTGTATTGAATTTTCCTATTAGTCATGTACAGTCATCTATTTCTCCCTTCAAATTTGTCAATTTTTGCTTCATATATTTTTTACCCTGTTTTCAGGTGCACATATATTTGTAATTGTTGTCTTTGTCTTTAATTGATTGCTTTTTCATTGTAAGGTATTTTACTTTGTCCCAAACAGTTTTATTTTAAATTTAGAATAGTGATATTTTACAGAAAAATCACCCAGAAAAAAGAGTCCCCATATAATGCCCCCACATACCCATGCAGTTTTCCTTCTCATTAATAATTTATATTAAAGCGTTACATTTGTTACAATTGATAAACCAATATTATTATTATTATTATAGGGTTGACTATAGTGTATATACACAAATAATGCCCCATACCTTCTGTCACCCTTCTTTTTGTTGTAATTCTTTCATATTATATCTTCATAATTGTATGTCCCAAACCATAGATTTATCTTTTACTTTTAAGCACGTGAATGTTAGAGCTTGTAAAAAGTGGAGTTACACAACAAAAATATAACACATTATTACCGGTTAATTACAGAAATGGTTACATTTACCCAAGCTCTTAATTTTTTATGGAATTCAACCCACTATCAAGTGTCCATTTCTGTCTGAAGAACTTTCTTAACATTGTAGGGTACTGCTAGTCATGATGAACTCCCTCAAGTATTTATTTTTGTTTTATTTTGTTGGTTGGTTTTAATATTAGAATGCCATATTAATCTGTCCCTCACTTTAAAAGATTGTCTCACAAGATATAATATGATAAGTGAATCATTTTCTATCAGCACTTTAAATATTTCACCCCACTGCCGTTTTGCCTCCATCCTTTCTGTTGAGAAATTGTTGCTTAATCTTATTGGGGTTCACTTGAACAAAACAGGCTGCTTTACTCTTGAAGCTTTCATAATTCTCTCTTTGCCCTTGGTATTTGTTTGATCACAATGTGTCTGGGCATGGTTTTCTATGATTTTATCTTGATGGAGATCTTTGGGTCCCTTGATTGTGTATATACATGTCTTTCATTACATCTGGGAAGTTTCCTGACCTTATTTCTTTGAATATCCCTTCTGCCACTTTCTCTTTATTTTCTTTCTGTGTGTCTCACAATGCATGCATTGGTAGCCTTGATCCCATATATCTTTATGGACTCTGTTCAGCTTCCTTTCCACAATTCTTTTTCTACCCTTCCGCCTGAATCATGTCAATTGTCTTATGTTCCAGCTCTCTTATTTTTTTCTTCTGTCAGGTCAAATCTGCTGTTGAAATCATCTGGGGATTGTCTTCTGCTATTGTGATATTCAATCCCATTGTTTCTGTTTGGTTCCTTTTCCATTTATTAATTCATTCTTTCCTGATATACTGTAGTTCTTTCTTTATGTTTTGGAGCATTTTGAAGACCATTTAAGTCTTTGGTATATCCAATATCTTGTCTTCATTCTTGAATGTTTATGATGATTTATGCTTTTCCTTTGAATAGGCCATCACTTCATATTTTTGTCTTGTATTTTATTGCTCTATAATGTACATTTTTACCAGAAGATACTTCTGTAGTGTGAGACATTTGAAACATTTTGCAAATGCTGAGCATTTTCTTATAAAAATAATTATCATTTATGCTATGAATTAGCAATTTCAGTCTTCACTATTTACCCAGTGGAACTGAAAATTATGACCAATTCAACTTGTACAAGAGTGGCTCTCATAGCATATTTACCTTAATACCTAAAATGTGGGTATGGCACAGGTGTCCATCAAAGACAACTGATAAGCAAAGTGTGAAATGTTTATAGAATATAATATTAACCACAATTTAAAATGAAGAAACTAGAAACTTCTAGGAAGATGGTATCAGAGTAGGTGGGAAGGGTTCAACTCTCTTACAAAAACAGTGAAGAAGGGCATAAAGCTATCTGAGAGAGCTGCTTTGGGGATCAGTAGTCTAGGAGACTCCATTACATTCTCCAGAAGGGTGAGGGAAAGAAAGACAAAGAAGCTGAAATGAAAAAAACATGAGTTACTAACCCCCACAGTCAAAACGGCTCCCAGCCTCCACACTCAAGGTGAATAGCCTGGATAAAATCTGTGCCTCACTGCATCCAATTGTGAAGGGAACAGATTTCTTCCTCCCTGGGAAGAGGGAGAGTATGGCAGAAGTTGGGGCATGGTTTCTCTTCAGTGAATTTAGCCATCAGAGCCCACTTTGAATCTTGGCTCTGGCCAGACAAGAATCACCAGCAAGTGAAGGTTGAAAGAGACACCTCCTTGGAAAAATTTGCCAACCAGTTTCATCTGCATACAGGTCAGGAAAGTGCAAGGAGAAAACACATTTTTAGAAGTCTCTCACCCCAGCCCATTTGGAGCTAATCTGTGCCACATTAGTGAGTCCTTGGTCCTATTTTGAAAACTTAAGTGGGGAAATTTTAAAGACTTAGAATAAATTAAACCTCAAATTAAAGAAGAGTCATGAAACATAACTTCTGGGCAAGAGGGAGAATTTGATCATCAGAGCAATTCACCAATAAAATCAGCAAAAACTTAGACACCATAATAAGAAACAGGAAGAGATGGCTCAGCTAAAGGAGTAAGCCAAAAAATACTTATGAGACACAGGATTTAAGACAACTAATCAATGTTAATCATGCAAATTCCCTAAATCAATTCAAGGAGTTGAATTGATAAATGGCTAAAGAGATAAAGAATTTGAAGATATTGAATGAGCATAAAGAACAATTTGAAAGCCTACAAAGAAAAGGAACAGCACTTATAGGATGAAAGAAACAGTGGATGAGAAGTGGGACATGACTCCTAAGGTTGGCCTCCCTGGCACCAAGGGATTATTACCAAGTGCTAAGTAGCAATGCACTTATAAAAAGACCTTAACCAAAATGGGGAAATATTTAATACAAAAGAGGTTTAATGGCTAAGAGATTTCAAAATGAGTTGGGAGGTCATTCCAAAAGTTACACATATGCATGTCTCAGGAGGATCTCACTGACTGTCACAGTAAACAGTGTCTCAAGCAGGGACATTTCTGAAGGCTGTAGAGACACCTGTGCTATATAAGCAGGCCAGACAACCCCAGGAAATTGACACCCAGTCAGTGGGCCTTACCTTGAAATATATGTTAGCCTGTATTCCCAATATAACAGAGTTAGAATCATTTATACTTTACCTACACATGGTTCTTCTGCCCCACTTATTTGAACCTATACTTAGCACTATGCCCAGTAAATATATGTTTCAGAGACTTAAATCTTTGGTATGTTCATATGCCAGTTGAGCCCTGAATCTCAACGGAGTTGCTACCAACACCTACTCTAAAGTTCCTCAGAATCACCCAAGACAAGTAATAAAATGATGATAGACAATGCCCACTCCAAAGAAATAACACACACAAAAAAACAGACAGTGTCTACAACTGCATGCAAGGCAGTTCCATCCATCTGCCCCACAGGATCTAAAACCCTCTCAATTAGAAGCAAAGTTGTCATCATCGATCCAAAATCTTCAAGATTGGGGAATGAACACACATAAGGAGGGAATGCAACTGTGAAACAAAGTAAACTTGTTATTTTAGTAAAGGAAGAACTTGTGACAATGATTTAATGAGTGGCTACCAGAGGTTCTGAAGGGAGGGAGAGGGAAGAATCATTTTAACATGGAATATTTTGGGGACATTGGAATTGTTCTGCATAATATTGCAATGGCTGTTAAAGGCCATTATACATTCTGCCAAAACCTATAAACTTGTGCTGTGTGAAGTGTAAAGCATAATGTTAAGTATAGACAATGGTCAGTAGCACTCTTTCAATATTTGTTCATCAATTATTAAAAAAAGTACCACACTAATGAAAGATTTTATTAATAGCAGAAAATTTGAGAGGGGGAGAGTATGGGATTTATGGGAATCCCCTATATTTTCAATATAACTTTTGTGTAATCTAAAACTTCTTTAAAAATAAAGTTAAAATAATACATTAGATACATACAACATCAGATATGAATTAATGGAAGACAGGATTAGTAATTGGAGGAATGAATAAAAAACCTCACCAGACAGAAGAGAAAGGGGAAAGAATGAAAAGAATGGAGCAGGATCTCAGGGAATTGAACTACAATGCAAAATGTAGAAACATGTGTGTTGTTGATATCCCACAAGGAGCAGAGAACAGAAATGAGGCAGAAAGAATATTTGAGGAAATAATGAACCAAAACTCCCCACCATTATGAAAGACATAAATAACAATATCTAAGAAGGACAATGCACCTCAAACAGAATAAAACAACAACAACAAAAAAACCTACTCTTAGACACCTACTTTCAGAATGAGAAATACCGATGATAAAAAGAGAATTGTGAAAGCAGCAAGAGCTAATAAGTGCATCACTTACAAGGGAACCTCAGTATGAATAAATGCCAATCTTTCTTCAGAAACCATGAAGGCTAGAAGAAAGTGGTATGATGTATTTAAGGTAATGAAAAAGAAACCCTGCCAGGAAACAATTCTTTATCAGGCAAAACTGTCCTTCAAAAATGAAGGTAGAATTTAAAGACTTCACAACCAAACAAAACTTAACTTAGCGTATTATGAAAAGATTGGATTTACAAGAGATAGTAAAGGGAATGCTACAGCCTGAAAGGAGAAAACAAGGGCAAGAGAAATGAATATTACTAGTAACTTAAAGTGTACAAAGACAGAAAACAGTAAACTATGACAATGAAAAGACAAAGGATAAAATGGATAAAATAAGTAATGCCTTTAATATAGTAACATTGAATTATAATGGAATGATTGCCTAATCAAAAGACATAGAGTAATAGAATGGCTAAAAATTAGCCATCCATATGCAGTCTATAAGAGACCTAACTGAGAAATAAGGACACAACTAGGATGAAAGTGAACGGTTGGAAAAAGACATTCCATGCAAATAGTAACTGAAAAAGAACTAGAGTAGTGATACTAATATCAGATAAAATAGATTTTATATGCAAAAAAATTTATAAGAGATGATGTAAGTCACTATACATTAATAAAAGGGGCACTTCACCAAGAAGAAATAACTATAATAAATATTTATGCACCTGTTCTGGATCCTCCAAGATACATGGGGAATACACTGGCAAAACTTAAGGGAGAAATTGATGTCTCTACAATATTAGCTGGAGAGTATAACACCACTCTCAGCACTGGGTAGTATATCTGAGCATAGAATAAATAAGGAAACAGAGAACTTAAATAATAAGATAAATGAAATAGTCCTAGAGATATTTATAAAGGATTATACTCAAAAGAAGCAGGATAAACATTTTTTTTTAATTGCTCATGAATTCTTTTCCAGGATAGACCATATTTTGGGTCAAAAGACAAGTATCAATAAATTTTTAAAAGATTGAAATTATACAAAACACCCTCTCTGACCTTAATGCTTTGAAACTGGAAATCCATAATGAATGAAAAAAGGGAAAATTTACATATATGTGGAGATCAAACAAAATCTTAAATCATCATTGGGTCAAAGAAGAAATTGCAAGGGAAATCAGTAAATATACAGAGATGAATGAAAATGAGAACACAATATCAAAACCTATGGTATATAGCAAATGCAGTAGTGAGAGAGAAATTTATAGCCCTCAATGCTTATCTTTAAAAAGGAGGATGAGATAAAATAGAAGATCTAACTGCACACTTGGAAGAACTAGAAAAACAACAGCAAAATAATCCTAAACAAGGTGAAGGAAAGAAACAATAAAAATCAGAACAAAAGAATGATATTGACAACCAGAGAGAGAGAGAGAGAGAGAGAGAGAGAGAGAGAGAGAGAGAAAATATCAACAAAACCAAAATTTTTTTCTTTGAGGTCAAAAAAATTGATAAAACCTAAACTAGAGTGACTAAGAAGAATAAGGAGAAGATTTCAAATAAATAAAATCAGATATGGGAGGGGACATTACCATGGACCTCACAGAAATAAGAGAGACCATAATAGGATACTATGAACAACTGTATGACAAAAATTTAGACAACATAGACTAAATGGGCAAATTTGTAAAAATACATAAAGAGATATATTCCTGAAGAGAGCAACAGAAGATGCCATCGGTTTAGGTGGGCAATCACCATTTTCTCATGTAAGACTGCTGATTAGGGATAGGATCCTGTCCAGGTGGTCTCTTCTGGGAGCCTGCAGAGCAAGAACCTTGTGTGCATCGATCTGGAGGGACCTGGAGAGCGAGATGGACTGCTCAATATAAAATCAGAGCATAGAAAAAAGCAAGGAAGTACAAGAAGAACAAAGTGTAAAAGAGAAAACTTAGCACACACACAGAATGACCATTTAAATAAAACTCTAGAGCAGAGAGAGAAGCTAATCAACTGAATAAATCCATCAAGATAAAATGATGAACAGAGGACAACAAAAATTACAAACCATACTGAGAAACAGGAAGACGTGGACCATTCCAATGATCAAACTATAAACCAAGAAGAGATACAGAACATTGAACAACTAATCAAAATTGTCCAAACAAATATCATGGACCAACTTAATGAAGTGAAGGAACAGATTAAGGATATTAAGAAGAGACTGGGAGAGCATACTGAAGAAATTGTAAACATACATAAAAATATAACAGATATATGTGATGAATGGCACAATCCAAGAAATCGAAAAGACACTGGATTCACATAACAGCAGATTTGAACAGGCAGAAGAAAGAATTAGTGATGTGGAAGACAATACATCTGAAATCAAACAGATAGTATATCAGATAGATAAAAAGATAGAAAAAATCCATCAGGGACTTAGGGATTTAACTGACAACATAAAACACACAAACACCCATTATAGGCATCCCAGAAGGAGAAGAGAAGGGAAATGGAACAGAAGGAGTGTTGAAAGAAATAATGGCTGAAAACTACCCAACCCTAATGAAGGAGATGGATGTACATGTCCAGGAAGCACAGCACACCCCAAATAGTGTAAATCCCAACAGGCCTACTCCAAGACATATACTTGTCAAAATGTCCAATGCTCAAATCAAAAAGAAAATACTCAAGACAGCAAGAAAAAAGAGAATACTCAAGACAGCAAGAAAAAAGAGAACCATCACATACAAGGAAGCTCAATAAAATTAAGTGCTGATTTCTCATCTGAAACCATGGAGGAAAGAAGACAGTGGTATGACATAGTCAAGGTACTAAAAGAAAAAAAACTTCCAGCCATGAATTCCCTATCCAGCAAAACTGACATTCAAAAATGATGGAGAGTTCAAAATATTCACAGGTAAACAGAAATTAAGAGAATATACCAATGAGAAACCTGCACTTCAAGAAATACTAAAGGAAGTTCTAAAAGTTGAAAGGAAAAAACAGGAGAAAGAGAGTTGGAGGAGAGTGTAAGAACAACTTAAAAGACAAAAAGAGAAATAAAAACAACCTATGACATACATAAACCCAAAGAAAATATGGTTAATGTAAGAAATTCCTTAGAGTAATAACACTGAAGGTTAATGGATTAAACTCAACAGTCAAGAGACACAGATTGGCAGCATGGATAAGGAAATATGACTCATCTATATGTTGTCTACAAGTAACCCACCTTAGACACAGGGATTCAAGGAGGCTTAAAGTGAATGGCTGGAAAACAATTTTACAAGCAAACAATAAAAAAAAAAAAAAAAAAAAAAAAAAAAAAAAAAAAGGGCAGGAGTAGCTATAATAAAACCAGAAAAAAATAGACTTTAAATGCAAAACTATTGTAAGAGACAAAGATGGACACTATATATTAGTAAAAGGGGTAATCTTCCAAGAAGAGAGAACAATCATAAATATTTATGCACCAAATCAGGGTGCCTCAAAATACATGAAGCAAACACTGGAAAAATTAAGTGGAGAAATAGATGCCTCTACACTTATAGTGGGTAACTTTAATACACCATTTTCAACATTAGAGAGAACATCTGGACAGAGAATCAATAAAGAAATAAAGACTCCGAATAATACATTAGAGGATCTGGACCTAATGGAAATATACAGAACACTACATCCAAATACAGCGGGATATATATACTTCTCAAGTGCACATGGATCATATTATAAGATAGACCACATGCTAGGCCACAGAACAGCTCTCAATGAATTCAGAAAGATTGAGATTATACAAAGTAATTTCTCTGACCACAATAGAATGAAATTGGAAATCACTAAGGGCCAGAGAACCAGATTAGGCACAAAGATATGGAAGTTAAACAACACACTCTTAGACAAACAATGAGCCAAGGAGGAAATCTCAAAAGAAATCAGTAATTACCTCGAATCGAATGAAAATGAAAACATAACATATCAAAACTTATGGGATGTAGCCAAAGCTGTACAGAGAGGGAAATTCATAGCCATAAATAAATATATTAAAAAAGAAGAAAGAGCTAAAATTGAAGACCAAATTGCACACCTGGAGGAATAGGAAAAACAACAACAAACTAAACCTAATGGAAGTACAAAGAAGGAAATAACAAAGATTAGAGCAGAACTAAATGAAATAGAAAATAAGAAAGCACTAGAAAAAATAAACAAACCCAAAATCTGGTTCTCTGAGAAGACCAATAAAATTGACAAACCCTTAGCCAGATTAACAAAGAAAAAGAGAGAACAGATGCAAATACACAAAATAAGGAATGAGCAAGGGGAAATCATTACTGACCCCACCGAATTAAAGAGTATCATAAAAGGATACTTTAAAAATTTATATGCCAACAAGAATGATAATTTAGAGGAAGTTGACAAATTCCTAGAAATTCACAAATAGCCTACATTGATGAAAGAAGAAATAGATGAACTCAACAGTCCAATTACAAGTAAAGAGATAGACACAGTAATCAAAAAACCTCCCAACTAAGAAGAGCCTAGGACCAGATGGCTTCACAGCTGAATTCTACCAAACATTCTGGAAAGAGCTAACACCAATTCTGCTTAAGCTCTTCCAAAAAATAGAAGTAGAAGGAACATTTCCTAACTCATTCTATGATGCAAATATTACCCTAATACCAAAGCCAAACAAAGATACCATAAGAAAGGAAAATTAAAGACCAATTGTTCTTATGAACCTACATGCTAAAATCCTCAACAAAATACAGAATTGCTAATCGCATTCAAGAACATATCAAAAGAATCATACACCATGACCAAGTGGGATTCATCCCAGGTATGCAAGGATGGTTCAACATAAGACAACCAATCAATGTAATACACCACATAAACAGATTGAAAGAAAAAAATAGCATGATCATCTCTACAGATACAGAAAAAGCATTCTACAAAATACAGCATCCTTTCCTGATAAAAACACTGCAAAAGATAGGAATAGAAGGAAACTTTCTGAATATGATAAAGGGTATATATGAAAAACCCAAAGCTAACATCATCTTCAATGGTGAAATGCTAAAACCCTTCCCTCTGAGATCGGGAACAAGAAAAAAAAAGCCAACTATCACTACTGCTATTCAACATTGTCTTAGAAGTTCTTGCTTGAGCACGGAGGCAAGATAAAGATATAAAAGGGACCCAAATTGGAAAAGAAGTAAAAATTTCATTATTTGCAGACGACATGATCCTATACATAGAAAGCCCTGAGGAATATACAACAAAGCTTCTAGAACTTATAAAGGATTTCAGTAATGTTGCAGGCTATAAGACCAATGCTCAAAAATCAGTAGCATTTCTATACATCAATAACGAGCAATTTGAGGAGGAAATCAAGAAAAAAATAACATTTACAATAGTAACTAAAAGAATCAAATATCTAGGAACAAATTTAACTAAAGATGTAAAGGACTTATATACAGAAAACTACACAACACTGTTAACGGAAATCAAAGAAGACTTAAATAAATGGAAGCATATTCCCTGTTCATGGATAGGAAGACTAAACATCATCAAGATGTCTATTCTACCCAAACTATCTACAGATTTAATGCAATCCCAATAAAAATCAACACTGTATTTTTTAAGTAACTGAAAAAACTAACTACAAAATATATTTGGAAAGGTAAGAGGCCCTGAATTGCCAAAGACATATTGAAAAAGAAAAATGAAGTTGGAGGTGTCACATTACCTGACTTTAAAACATTCTATAATGCTAGAGTGTTCAAAACTGCATGGTATTGGCACAAGGATAGACATACTGACCAATGGAACTGAATTGAGATTTCTGATATAGATCCTCACATATACAGTCATCTGATATTTGACAAGGACACCACACCCACTCAGTTGGGAGAGAATGGCCTCTTTAACAAGTGGTGCTGGGAGAACTGGATATCCATATCCAAAAGAATGAGAGAGGAAAAGCATTTCACACCTTATATGAATATCAACTCAAAATGGATCAAAGATCAAAGAGCCAAGGCCATAAAGACCTTGGAAGATAATATAGGGAAGCATCTACCGGACCTTGTAATAGGAAATGGGTTCATGAACTTCACACCCAAAGCACGAGTAGCAAAAGAAAAAATAGATAAATGGGATCTCCTCAAAGTTAAAAACTTTTACACTTCAAAGGATGTTATCAAGAAAATAAAATAGCAGCCTACCCAATGGGAGAAAATATTTGGCAACCATATATCTGACAGGAGCCTAATATCCTGCATAAATAAAGAAATCCTACAACCCCAAAATAAAAAGACTAGCAACCCATTTAAAAAATGGTCAAGTGACCTGAAAACACAATTCTCCAAGGAAGAAAACACATGGCTAAAATGTACATGAAAAAATGCTCGACATCTCTAGCTATTAGAGAAATGCAAATCAAAACTACATTGGGATACCATCTTACACCAATTAGAATGGTGACTATTAAAAAAACTGCAGATTATAGGTGTTGGAGAGGATGTGGAGGAATGGGAACCCTCATCCACTGCTGGTGGGATTGTGGAATGGTTCAGTCACTGTGGAGGACAGTTTGGCGGTTCCTCAAAAACTAACTATAGATCTTCCATATGATCCAGTTCTTCCACTTCTAGGTATATACCCAGAAGAACTGAAAGCAAAGACATGAATAGATATATGCACACCAATGTTCATAGCAACATTGTTCACTATTGCCAAAAGTTGGAATCAACCCAGCTGCCCATCAACAGATGAATGGACAAACAAAATGTGGTACATACATACAATGGAATATTACTCAGCTGTAAGAAGGAATAAAGTGCTAACACATGGGATTTCATGGATGAATATTGAAGACCTTATGTTGTGTGAAGCAAGCCAGGCATTGAAGGATGAACAGTACATGAGCTCACTGATATGAATTAAGGAAATTGAGCAATCTCTGAGAACACTTGTCTGAAAAATAGGTGTACAAGAAAGAGAAAGAAAAGAGAAAGTTGTGAGCCATCACTCATTTGGACTTAACCTAAGGTAAACTGATAGAGTGTAGTTATGTATTGAAGGGATAGGACAGGAGAGTAGTGATATATTGGGTTGGGTGGTTGGCAGGTGGGTAGATTGGGAAGGGTGGGTTAGAATACTTAGGATACCGACAGGAGAGCAGAAATAGACAGGTAGGCATCTATGAAGAGCAAGGGCGGTTCCTAATAGTGGAGGACAACCAGTGTGTCATGACTTCTTGTTGCATATAGCTATGAATCTTGTCATCCAATGAGTCAATCCAGGGGGTCATCATGGGACTCAGGGGAATGGGGAAGGAGGAACAGAATAAATCAAACAGGGGGTATTTATTGGTCAATGGAAATGTTTTTCATTACCTGACATTGATGCTCACAGGACATGGTAAATATCATCAAAATATATAAAAATGTATGATCCAAAATGTAAACCATAATGTAAACCATTGGCAATGTTTAGTAGCTATGTTTCATTATCTGTATATCAGTTATAACAATGCTACTATCCACATGCAAAAAGGTTTTAATATGGGGTGAGGAAAGGGGGAGGAGATGGATATATGAGAGTGTCTTGTATTCAATGTGTGACTTTGCTGTGACCTAAAACTTCTTTGAAAATTAAACAAAAAGTAGTGAGACACTGGGGAATGAGAGGGGGAAGATGCCACGGTACAGACTGGACACCAGATAGTGCAGTTATAAAAGGCAAAATGTCAAAAAAAATTCTTTTTAATTAAAAAATATTTTTTTCTCAGTTTTTGAATAATCCAATCCTTTAATTTTATTTTATATTTAGTTTTTTTTAAGTTTTCATGTATTTTATCTCTTACATTTAAACACCATTATTATTTCATTTTCCTATTAATTGTATTTGGCTATTGTTTTGGCTTCATCTTTAAAGAAGGTTTGGATCACAGAAAGGTTACAATTGGGGTGGGAGAGGATCGTTGGTGGGGAGTATCAGGGATGGGGGGTGCATGGGAGGAAGTTCACATGAACATACATAAAAGTTATATAAAATTGTTCAAATTGGTCACAGTGGGTGGAGAACCACTCAATAAATGAAAGAATACTGAATTCCCATCCTGGACAGCTCTGCCATATTCTCCAAGGGAGTAGCAACAGTCCCCCAAGTTCAGGGGCAGTGTCTGGCAAAGGAGGATGATCCGCTGATGTGCTCTTATTATTCATGACTAGTCTTATGAGTCTTGGCTCTTGAAATTGAAACAGCCTATTGTTATGGGGTGCCTAAATGTTGCCACCTGAGAGCCTCCTTGTTGCTCAAATGTGGCCTCTCTCTAATCCAAACTCAGCATATGAATGCATTACCTTTCTCCCAGCGTGGGACATGACTCCCGGGGATGAGCCTCCCTGGCAATGAGGGATTACTAACAAGTGCCAATGGGCAATACAACTGGAAAAAGACTTCATATAAAAGGGGGAAAATGTAAAGACAAATGAACTTATATGGCTAAGAGACTTCAAAGTGAGTCAGGAGGTCTTCTCAGAGGTAATGCTTATGCACATCTCAATAGGACCTCATAGGCTTTCAGTGTGGATACACCCCAAACAATGGAGCTCATGAGGGCTCTGGAGACACCCAGGTCCTATATTAGGGCAGATAGCCCCAGAGTTTTGTGCCTTATCAGTGGGCCCTACTTTGGAATCCTTGCTCCTGAGAGTGACAGAGTTGGACCCAAATATGTCTTCCCTGCACATGGTCCATCTGTCCCTTCTTTTCAAACCTATATGTGCTGCTGGAGTTTGTAGGTGTACTTCCAGAGACCATAGTGTTTGGGCTGTCCATGTGTCAGCTGGGCCCAGAATCTCAGTGGATCTGCAACTCCTACCCTACAGCTCAATGAAATCACCCTGGACACCTGGAGGGGAGATGATGATGGACAACAGCCATCCCAGGGAATGGAAAGAGTCTGTAGCTGCAGGCAGGATAATCCCATCCATTTTATCCATGAGATATAAGCCTCCTCTCACTTGGAGGTGGAGTGGCCATCACCATGTCAGACTCCTCAGGATTGGGGGAAGAGTTATGGACTAGAGTGGATGTACTGGTATTCTGTTATAGACATATTATGATTCATGCAGTGGATGTTATTACAACAATAATGTGGAGGCAGTGGTCACCGGATGCTTTATGGGCAGGGAGAGGGAAAAGCAGTTGTAATACAGGGGCTTTTTCGGGACTTGGGAATTATCCTGAGTGACATTGCAATGACAGATATAGGCTATCTTACACCATTATATAACATGCAGAACTGTATGTGAGAGAGTGTGGTCTACAATGTAAACTATGGTCGATGCTTAGTGGCAAAGCCAGAAGATGTGTATATCTATTGCAGGTGATGTGCCACACTAATGAAGGATGTTTATGTGGGAGGTTGTGGGGGGAGTGGGAGATGGGACATATGGGAATCCCTACAATTTTTGTGTAACATTTATGTAATCTAAGTATCTTTTAAAAATTAAAATTATTATTTAAAAAAAAATACATAAAGAAAGACATAGAGTACCTCAACAAATAAATGACATGTAAAGATTCTACCAATCATTCAAAGATGATCTAATACCAATCTTGCTCAAGTTCTTCCAAAAATACCAAACAGGAAGAAATATTTCCGTAGATCAAAGAATGATCTATGGAACCAACATCACCTAATATGAAAAATGGATAAAGATACTATGGGTAAAAAAAAAAAAAAAAAAAACAGACCAATTTTTCTAATGAATACAAATGCAAAAGTCCTCAATAAAATACTTGCAAACCAAATCCATAAGCAAATTAAAATAATTATTTACCACAATCAAGTGAGTTTTATCTAAGGTATACAAGGGTGTTTTAACACAAGAAAATCAGTGTATAAACCACATTAATTAATTGAAGAAGAAAAATCACTTAATCCTCCCAGTTGATGCAGGAAAGGCATTTGATAAAACCTTGTTAAAGACATTCTAAAAGATAGGAATAGAAGGATATTTTCTCAACACATTAAATGCATATATGAAAAACAGACAGCTAGCATTAAAATCAATAGTGAAAGACTGAAAGCTTTCCCTTTCAGATCAGGACAAGACAAGAATGTCCCCTTTCACAAGTGTTATTCAATATTGTGCTAGAGGTTCTAGCTAAAGCAATTAGGTAAGAAAAACAAATAACATCTAAGTATAAAAAGAAGAAGTAAAAATGTTGCTCTTCGCTGATGATATGTTCCTATATATAGAAAATCTTGAAAAATCTACAACAAATGTACTAGAACTAATAAACAAGTTCAGTCTAGAGGTAGGATACAAGATTAATATGTAAAAATCAGTAGTACTTCTATACACTACTAATGAGCAATCTGATGAGAAAGTCAGGAAATAAATCCCACTTAAAATAGAGACTAAAAGAATCAAGTATTTAGGAATAAACATAATCAAGGACATAAAGGACCTATATTTAGAAAATTACAGAACATTTCTTAAAGAAACCAAAGACCTAAATAAATGGATGTACACTTCGTGCCCCTAAATTGGAAGATGAAATAAAGATGTTCATTCTATGTAAACTGATTTATGGATTCAACACAATTCCAATTAAAAATCCCTACAGCTTTCTTTTGCAGAAGTGGAAAAGCTAATTATTAAATTTATTTGGAAGAGTAAGGGGCTCCAAATAGCCAAAAATGTCTTAAAAAAAAATAAAGTTGAAGGAGTCTCACTTCTTGACTTTAAAGCATATTACTTAGCTTTATTAGAAAAACAGCATGGTACTGGTATAAAGGTAGACATCTTGACAAATGTAACCAGATCAAAAATTCAGATACAGACCTTCAAATCTATGATCAAGTTATTTTTGACAAGGCTATCAAACCCACTCAGCTGGGCCAGACATGTCTATTCAATAAATGGTGCTGGGAGAACTGGATATTCATATCCAAAAGAAAGAAAAAGGACCCCTGTATCACACCTTATATAAAAATTAGCTCAAAATGGATCAAGGACCTAAACATAAAGCTTCAACCATAAAACTACTAGAACACTACTGATTTATAAATGTGATTGTGGCTGAAAGGGGTAGTCTGTGGACATAAATGTCAATTGAAAGGAAGTTGGTGAATAATCTGGAGAAGGTATTTTTCTTTTACAAGTGTTAAGAATATATGATACATGGGAAATTTCAAATAATGTAACTTACAGACATTGTTAAGAGTAATATTGTAATGTTTTTGCAGCAATGGCACAGGAGATATTATATCAATATTAAGGGAAAACAATAGGGAAGTATAAGGGGGTGGGGATTTTTCTTCTTGAAGTAATTAAAATGTTCTAAAATTAACTGAGGTGATGACAGCACAACACTGTGTTGAAAATGAGAGCCACTGAATGTATGCTTTGAATGGATTGTAAAAAGCATGGGACCGTATAACAAGGGGGAATCCAGTAGTGGAAGAAGGACTGTGATTAACTGAACAATTATGAGAACATTCTCTCATGAACTATAATAAATATTTAATACTAATATAGGGTGTTAATAATCAGGTGGGTTGTGGCAGAAGTACACCAAATACAAGATCTGGGATATAGTTAGTAATAATGTTTTGAAGATGCTCTTTCATAGTTTGTAACAAAGGTTTCATAACAATGCAAGGTGTTGGTGGTAGGATGATGTATAGGAGCCCTGTATGATGATATGCATGTTTGTTTCATAAGTGCACAACTTTTACTATGCATTTATTGTCTATGTATGTGCAGGTATGTATGATATACTTCAATAACATTTTATTAAAATAATAATAAAAAACAAAAATCAAGAAATTAATAGTACACTCAACAATATGAATAAATCTCAAAAACATTTCCAGTTTGGAAAAAAGGGCCTTACACAAAAATTTACCATAGCATGATGTAATTTATATAAATTCTTAGAGCAGGAACATTGAACCTATGGTAAAATAAATGAATAGAGTAGTAGTTATCTACACAATGAGGTACTGCCATAATTTCAATACACTGGAAGAAATAACCTGAAAGCCTTAACTATTGTGGAATATTTGGAGCAAAGGGTATCCTTATATATCACTGGTTTGTGTGTATAATTAGTGCAGGTGCTTTGGAAACCATTTGGTATTGTATCAGTTAACTGAGACCAAGTTATGTTGCAATAACCAATAAAACTCAAATATTGGTGATAATGGCAGCAAAGATTATTTTCAACTTGTGACACATGTCCCTCATGTGTTGGCCATGGCTATGCTACACACCAGCCGCATGCTATGCTCAGGATTTTGGATGTTAATATTCCTGTGGAGAAAGAAAATATATTTAAACATGTATCAATATGCTGGGGCTTAAATCCACATTCTTACTTTTGTTCAGATTTCCTTGCTAAAAAAGTCATATGGCCAAGTGTAACATTCATATATTGGGACATTATATTCCTTTCTTACGAGGAGCACTACAGAGAGAGCCAGCTCAGAGACTGCACCAGATATTTTGAATACTGGTCAAATTAGACTTTATTAATTAAATTAGAACACACATGTTATAAATGCATTTCTAGTAGGGAGGGTGCTTATCTGCTAGTTGGCAGAAAAGTTCATCGAAAAAGGGAAAAACACAGTAAAACTCTAGGTTTCTGGGGTGTTTACATTATTGTTCTTTTTATTATCATGGATTTTATAAATCATGATCTTGTGCAAATCTGCATTCCTAGCCCAGGTTTGTCAATCAGGAGGCCTCCCTATCAGGGGTCAATAAATAGGCTTCCCAATGCACCTCTACTGAAAACTCACTCTTGGTAGAGGAGGGGAAGACCTTGAAGACATGTTCTCCACCATGACTCATTCTCAGTACATTTTCACTCCTTGCTCCTGGGACCATAAAACTGCATGAGCCATTTGTTCAAGGCTCCCACAACATGATCCCATGTCTGTGCAAATCTACCTGAATAGACGTCACTGGCACTATTCCATTGGAAAATGGAATGGGTGCAAGGCTGCAGCTCTTCTCAGTTCACACTCTTGCATATATATTTTCGTAAGTGATAAAATATGACATTATACTTCCATTTTAGTTTTGATTACCATTGACCCCTAGCAGCTCAACTCATACTCTACCAAATTGGTACATAGAGCAGGGTAGTCAAGTAAGCACAGTGGTACTCTGGAAAAGCAGAAGATCTAGGGATCCCACAGGACACTCGGGATATGCTATCTAAGGCCACATGGCTTTCTTCTTGCAGAGACACTAGTGGATCATAGACAAGAATTTGATGGTCCCATGGGGCCCTTCACTTTACAAAGGTATTAGTAGAATCCATGGAGGCATAATATTGGTTCAGGGGAAATGCTAGTGAAAGCTATGGGTCATTCTTGGTGAATGCTAGTGGTTTATGTATATAAGCTTTGCAATACCAAGTGAGATCATTTGTTCTTCCCTTTAGCCCCAGGTTCCTGGCAGAGCTTGCCTACTATGTCAGATTAGAGATCCAACAGAGGGGTTAGAAAAAAGTGAGTTGTATGGCTCCCTAATCACTGTTTATGATCTTCCAATAGTGGGATGACTGAAGTTTACATAGAACACATGTCCTGAGCAACTCTAAGGAGAACTGCTGCTGATTCCCACCATATAGAACTGCAAATTGCTGAAACTTTAGTAAAACATAGCATGCTGATTCCCACCCTATGGTACTGTAAATTGTTGAAAGTTCAGTTAAAAAGAATGTAGAACACTTCAGGATCATGCCAGCAGCTCCAAAGAGTACTTAGACTCCTAGTTCCCCTACACAAAAATAGAGGCAATCTTCTTAAAGTTAGTAAGGGCAAGTGTAGTTAAAGGCAAGCAAATTTTATCCTCTACCAGTTTCAGAGTTCCCTGACAGTAGCCACCATGAAAAGAGCAATGACACATGATACAGGTTGGAGGGGAAGTCTACCCCAAAGTTGCTTTCAGAGGAGGAACACCCACTGGACATACTCAAGGAGCTGCTGCAGCAAAGTGTCCCTTTCTGAGTTTTGTCACAAGCCAGGATTTCAAACATAACCACACCATGAGCACCAGGGTAGTGAAGCCGCATGCATGTATGTGCCCTGAATAACCAGCACATCCTGCCTCCAGATTAAAGAGCAGGGTGAGATGAGCTGCCAAAAAACAAAACAAAACAAAACAAAACAAAACAACACAGCCATGCACAAAAAAACAAAAAAACACCCACAACTTCCCCAACTATGAGATGACCCACTTATGGGGGTTGTCCATGCCACCTGGACACAGCTTTGCTACAGATGTGCTCTGCTTCCGGAGATATTGGGAGTCTCAGCTTGAAAACAGTTGATCTGCTGTGCTGCCAGCTGCCTCTGTCTTCTTGACCAAAGAAACCTCTGTTGTCCTACCACGTTGACCCCTGTGACTGTCACAGACTGAAACTCTCCACTGAGGTCTTTTTGTCTCCAGGGACACAAAGGCCCTGTGGTAAGGTTAGAGGTCAATGGGAATGTGGGTGAAACAATTTTTTTTTTTTTTTTATTTCCATTTTTATTCGATGTTTCCAAATATAAAAAAGTCAAGATTCTTACACCAGTTACGGGTGAAACAAATTTAATCCTTCGGCCTTTTAGACACCAGTGTACTGTGATCCATGTAACTAACACTTAGAGGAGATTAAAACAGGTAACACTTTCTGATTTTGGTCTGAGGACACTGCCACTGAGACAATTGTCAAGCTCAATTATGGTGAGTCCAATATGGCCCTTACATAATTCCATTGCATGACTCCAATTACTGAATGCATTAGTGGGATGGATATATTCTTGCTAACCTTCACCCTTGTTAATCTTCACCCTATATTATGATTGTAATTGCAGTAGTTAGGGCCTTTCTAGAGGGCATATAAGTGACTGTGAAACTCACTGACTTATGGACTTGGCCATATTGTCTAGCCACTGGCAAGTCTTGGACAGGTATATAAAATAAGCTCCCCTATGGGGAGGAAGCATTTTAGATAAAAATCATCTCTTCTCCTAATATGCCTTTTGTTATCCATGTGAATATTTCTTAGGAAGGGCCATTCATGGACAAGGATAAGATTACCTCAAGCAGACCTTGGTTCGCTTCTATATGTGGAACATGCATAGTTCAGAGCAAGCAAATGTATGGCCAATCATCATCTGGATCCACAATAAGTCCATGGAAATTCAGATACCTTCCTAGACTGGGCCTGCATGCATGGGCCTCCACTGATATCAGAAGAACCTGGAATAGACTGTAAATCCTGCGCTACCTGCCAGATCCTTGTTAAGGATAAAAGTACCGCCCAGGATCATTCCTAAGCCAGTGGGAAGTTCTGAGGAGGTAATTCATTATGAATCTCATCCTATCCAGAAGGTCTGGCTGGATCCTGGCCACAGATAATACTCTCCCCAGGTTTGGTCTAGCCATGTCCATTTGTTCCACTGATTTATGCCACAATATACATGCCCTACAAGAACACATTTGTTTTCTGTTTGACTTTACTGAACATATTGTATTGGATAACAGCCCCAGATTTGTGACCTAAGCTACACATCAGTGGTCCAGTCATGATACATCAAATGGACTTTCCATGCTCCATATCACCCTCCAGCCATGGGATGATTTGATGTTTTAAGGAACAGTAAAGAATGGTTTTAACTGGCTTATGCATGAGGGCAAGGTAACACCAGTCTGGGTTACATTGGAAGATGTAGCAGTTTGGCAGTTTGATATAGTTATAAATTCCAAAAATAGATATTGGATTATGCTGGTCTGTCCCTCTGGGCATGATTAAGTTAGGATTAGGACTTTAATTGAGTCACATCAGTAGGATCTCTGGTCCCTGCCCCTTGGTGGGCAAGGACTCAGAGATAAAGACATGGCAAAGGACCGATTTGGAGTTTTGTATTGGAGTTTTAATGCTGGAGCCCAGGGAAGCAAGCACACAGAGGAGCTTGGTCATAAGGAAGGAGAGAAGGCCCCATGAAGAGATGAGCCATTTGCCTGATAGTCTACAGCTGGCCTTGTGGAGAGAAGCAAGCCTAAGCCCAGAAAGAAGCAAGCCCTGGGAAGAGAGGAATCCAGGAAGACTGAACCCTGGCAGACATCGGCAGACATCTTGCTCAAACACGTTGCCATAGACTTTGGTGAGTGTATTACTCAGGGTTCTCTCGGGAAACAGAATCAGCAGGAGATATCTGTCAATAATATGAAATTTTAAAAGAGTATCTCACGCAACCATGGGGATGCACAAGTCCAGGTTCTGCAGGCAGGCTGCAAACCAGTGGCTCCGATGAAAGGTCGTTGATGAGTTTCTGGGAGAAGTTGCCTGTCCAAAGACAAGCTGGGAAATTCTCTCTGGATGTTGAAATCACTTCTGCTTTTAAGTCATTCAACTGATTGGATAAAAGCGCCACCCATTGATGATGTAATCTCCCTGATTGATGCAGATGTAATCAGCCATCCATGCAGTAAACTCACTGATGATTGAAGTCCGTAAATGCTCTTGTGACACATTAGCCTAACGATCACAGTGAGGGAAGTAATTTACACTTTATGGCCTGGTAACTGTAAGCTTCTAACCCCAACAAATACCCTTTTATAAATGCCAACCGATTTCTGATAATTTGCATCAGCACCCTTTTGGCTGACTAATACAGAAAGCAATCCTTCTAAACCATGAATAAAAATAAATTATTGGAAATGTACTAGGGAACCCAGGGCAGAAGGCCCACAGTGGGAGGTCATATTGGGGACCTAGTTAAATTAATGTATATCCTGATTGTGGTACCCTAACATTACAGATCACATGGGACTTCATGTGCCATTGAGACTGTGCTGCTTCTATGTGTATTCTATCTTGACACTGTTTAAACTATGGAATCAATTCAAGTCAGCTTCAATTTAATAGTTAGAGTTGTGCTGTACCTAAATTAGTGCCTTTGTCTGGGGAAAAAGATTCATACACTCTCAAGGAAGAAGTCCCCTGGTTCTCTAAAACAGACCTTATGTTATAGTATATGTTTTCCAAGTTTTGAAATGGTTGTAGTTCACAGATATGGTCAGTCCTCCAGACAATCCTAATCAACCTGCTTGGAATGATTTTGGTTTATAGGCTTTGTCCACCATTGTCTCACACTGTGTGATTTTTTAGACATCACTCAAAATATGACTCATTAGAGGGCTTTATCAGTTAGCTTATATTTCTGAATTGGATCCTGAAAAATCAAGGTGAGTTGGTGAGTAGTCTGGCACTTGATTAACACCTTACATGTTATCAGTCCTGATCATAGACAATTACAAGGATTTGCTGGCAGGCCACATAGAGGGAATATTGTTTTTCTCACATAGCCTTGTGGCACAACAAATGAATTGCATTATTTGAAGGGAAATGTTAACTATTATAAAAATAGAAGAAAATGGAAGACTTGACTAAGATTCCTGAATTAATCTTGCAATATTTGGAAACAAGAAGAAAACAGAGAAATGAAGAGAAGAACAATATAAATAAATATTAACTTGATATCAGTAAGAATGACATGATCTTCCATTTGAAATGATATGCAAAAAATTTGAAAAAAAACAGTCTTACACAATTGCTTATGATAATTCAGGCAAAAGTGATAGATATTAATGAGAGGTTAATAACCAAGAAAATATGAATCAGATATGAGGACAAATATTTCAGAAATGGCATGGATTTGGTTCCCTAATGCCCACTTACACTTTCTTAGGATACTACATAAATGAAATAACTATGAGAGATTCATTTCAAAAGAGATTTACTTCAAAAGATTGTTGAAGGGAAGAATTAGCCTAACAGATAAACATAAGGCATATAATGTAATATTCCAAATAAAAAAGAAGATAGGAAGCTCTGGGAGGAAGTTTGGTGGAAAAAAATGGAACTTAATGGAAAAGGATATGTTAAAAAAAATAGGTGTTTCAAAAATAAGGGAGTAGGTTTGTTAAAATTCTAAATACATAGGTGTGATATTAAAAATGTCATGATCAAATTGTATATCTCAGAATATAAGCAGTTTAACATTAGAAAATTAATTATACTAATTCATTAAAAATCCTAACATAAAAGATTACATGATAATGCCTTGTTTGCAGAGGAGATATATTTTCTATCTACATATTTATTCATTATGAAAATGATTATAAAAATTTAGGAGGAATATACTTACTCTCATGAAAACAACTATTAAAAGGGAAAGCTTATATTTCAACCTCATAGAAATTAAAATGTGCCAGATGGAACCATACTTTGGTATAGAACCAGACAAAGAAGACCATTCACCAACTTTATTAAGAACCTATTAAGAAAAGACAGTGAAAATAAAATATATAAGAATCCAAAAAACAAAAGAATCAGCACTTACATAAGCAGTAGATCAAATTTGAAAGTAAATGAGAAATAAAAGGCCACATAAATTTTACAGAAATAAAAATATTGAAAAATGAAATTACATCAGTATTTCTGAACCTACACAAACTAATTCTAAACAGATTAAAAAATAAAATGTATAGAACAATATCACAATATTTGGGAAGATATTTTCATAACTGTAAAAAGGGAAAGGATTTTTTTTTTTTTTTTTTTTTTTACCAGGAGGTACCGGGGATCGAACCCTGGTCTCTCCATATGGTAGACGGACGCCGAACCTCTTGAGCCACATCCGTTTCCCAGGAAAGGATTTCTTTGAAAGAGGAGGAGAAATGGATACAAAAATATACACAATGCAAACACATGTGTGAATTTGATTGCAATATGATGAAGAATTTTGCCTCTAGGGCCAACACAAAAGCACAGAAATTCAAACCACAAAGCAAGGGAAAGTAAATATAACTCACAATACCTAAAAATTGGAATTTCAAAGAAGCAGCAGCAGCACAAATATCTCATGACAATAGGATCTGCACTTTATTACCACAATGAGGTACTGCCAAAAATTCAGTAGATTGGAAAAAAATTAATCTGGAAGCACCAATTGTTGGTGAGCATGTAGAGCAAAGGAAATGTTCATATATTATAGTGTGTGTGTGTACAAGTTGGTGCACATGCTTTCAAAATTGTTTGACATTGCATCAGTCAGCTACAAACACCTTATCTTGCAGTAACCAAAATAACATTCAGTCTTTGTGCTGAGAGCAATAAAAAAATATTTTCAATTTGTAACACATGTCATTTGTGTGTTTGCTATGGATTTACTCCACATGATCCATATTCTATACTCAGAAACAGCCTGTATATGGCATGTTACTGGTTCTCATGGCAGAATGAAAAGATATTATCATGGTGTACCGATATGTTAGCTCTAAAATCCAGTCTTTAATTTTGTTCACAATCCATTGACCAAAGAACATCACATGGCTATGCTGGCCATGATGAATTGGGACCTTATTTCCTTTCTTAGAAGGGCCACTGAATCTCAGAAAGGGCATCCAATATTTTAAAATGTGGTCCAAACAAGGCACTATTATTAATTTTCCAAAATGTGTGCTATAACCCTGTATTTATACTCAGAAGAGTGGTTGCCTGTAAAGTGTCAGAAAAGGTCATGAAAAAATAGAGGAAGACAGCAAATTCTAGGATTATGGGTATTTATATTAGGACTATATTTATCATTAGGTGTTTACTCTGAATGTGATTTAGAATATATACTTCCTTTCCAATGAACAATACATATTCATTGTTCCCTCCTGAATATAGATTAAATTTAGAATGTTATACTTTTTTCAACAAAAGCATCGCATATTCATAAATATTTACAATTCTCTTGGGGTTACTGTTAAAAATTGAATTATGGTTGACCTTAAATTCTGAATAATGTTGATTATATTTTAAGTAATATTCATTCCCTCTGAGTCAAACTCCTGATAAACCCCTGTTTGTTATTCAATCTTGACCACAATCAATTACAAGAATTTATCTGACTGGCCTCCTAGGGAGCATCACCTCCCCATACCAGACATGGTGCACAACTAGAGCACTGCAGTCTCTGAAGGGAATTGTAGTCAAGGACTCAGGTCCCCCTGGCCTGGTGCTGTGCATATCTGCATTCTAAACCCAGGTGCCTGCAAAAGGAAAATTCCCTTTAAAGGACCCAAAATAGAGGCCTTAATCATGTTCCTCTTCTGGGAAATTCTTATTGGGGGGAGGAAGGGGAGACATTGAGGACAATTTCTCCATTCTAAGTTATCAGTATTTTAAACTCCTGGCCCTTAGCTCCATAAAAGTGAAGAAGCATTTTGATCAGTGGTCCCTTGGTGGTGAGATGATCCCATGTCTGTGCTGATCCATCTGACCCTACACTGATCATACATTTCCATGGGAAAATGAACCAGAGGAGAGTTGGTATCTTTCCTCAGTTTACCTTCTTACTTATACTATGATATTAAGTGATCAAAGGCTTCACTGCTTACTTCCATTTTGGGATTGCCTGTTTCTATTAGCTACCATTTATTCCTGGCTACTTATCTGAGCTCTTGACAACACTGAGGGAATAGGGAATAAAATTAAGGACAATTCTGCAAAAACAGAAGGCCTAGAAATCCTGTCTGGTAAGTTTTGGAAGTACTAGCAGAGGCCACAGGACACTGTAGAGGAATGCTAGTGCATCATTAGTAAGAGTTGCAGTGTCCCATGGAGCACTTCACCAATGGGGTGCTAGAGGAAACCATGAGACTCTCTAGAGGAGCTAGTGGATATGGTAGACCATACCTCCAGCCATGGCAATGGGTCTGGGGAAATGCCAGGAGAAACTGAGGGACACTCTTGGAGAATGCTAGTGGATTGGGTTTATAAGCTTTGCCCTTTGAATGGAGAAATTGGCATCAATGGGTCAGATTGGTGATCCAACAGATGGGTTCAAGAAAGGCTATAAGAGCAGATCCCTAGTGATTGCTCAAGGCCCTCCAACAATGGGACCCCTGAGGTCAGTAGGTGTCCATTACCTGAGCAACTCTAAGAAGGTCTCTGCTCCTGGTATGTACCAGCCTATGACCCAGGAAGCTGGTGAAACTTCAGGAAAGAAAAGAATGCAGAGTCCTTCAGTACGACTTTGGTCAGGGCCAAGAAGAGAATTTGCAGACTGAGTTCACTTCCACAAAACAGAGGTAATCTTGATGAATTTAGTCAAGGAGAGTGTTGCCTTGAGAGAGCATGTTACATCCTCTAACCCCTTCAAAGTTTCCTGACTACAGCTACTGCCAAGGCAAAGTTGTGGAGACTACAGAGGTACAGAGATGGCCTGCCCCCAGGCTGTCATTTAGACCCTGCACTTATCTGAACAGTGACCACAACAGAATAGGTTGCAGGAGCAGAAGGAGATATCTGGATTGTCAGTTGGTCTTTGCCTAAGACACTGGGCTCAATGGCAGAGCAATGGAACTGCCCCTTGCCTGTGTGTGCCCAGAGATGCCTGCAATCTTCCCTAAGATTAATGTGCAGATACAAGAGACATACAGAGAGTCCTAAGGTGACAACTGAATCATCCTCCAACACCAAGCTGCTTCCCAGCACAGGAGCAGTCTCTAGGCTCCTGTGCATGACCAAAGGTTTGCAGCCACTGCATTTCCCTTCAAGGGAAGCCTGAACTCTACCTAAACCAGGTCATCTTCCCTTGTACCATTTTGGGTCTTCAGTTGAAAAACAGCTACTCTTCCAATTCCTGTGCCCTCACCCCTGAAATCTATTGCCTTCCCAATGTTTTTTTTTTTTTAACCTCAAAAAATCTTTTAAATTGCCCATCAATGCATTAGCATGGCTTTGTATATAAAACTCTGTATAATAATTGAATACACTTATAAACTATAAGTGTATTCACACTTATAGTTTATAATTATATATATATAACTATACAGTAATGGAGAGTATCTAATAAAGAATATATATATATAAATTTATATTTACATGCTCATTCTGGAACATAATGAGGCAAAAGAAGCTAGATATAATTAAAGAAGAGTTAAAAAAAAACATTAAAGATGTAAAACAAAAATAAACAGAATGGAAGTTTTCTCTTGGCATGAATCAATTGCACAAATAGAGCAATCTTTAAAAATGTACTGTATATCTGGGGCAAGATTCAGATGTAGAAGAGCCAGACATCAGACTTAACCACTATGTTTCAATTTTTAAAGTATAAGGTTCATAGTACTGAGGCCTTCACATATTGGTCTGTTTTCTTTTATTATGCACTGCCTATGTTCTCAAGAGATTCTTGTCCCTCTATTTAAGAAAATAGTAGGACTCCCCAGCATGGGAGGTTAATATTTTCTTGTTTATTGTGTGCATCTCTACCCTCTGAGATAACACACTATGACAAGATGAACACTTCCATATAACATTGAAGTATGCCCCAGGTATGCCCTATCCCACATATCCCCCACCCCCAACACCTTGTCCTGCCTTTAAAAAAATTCTGAACAGGAATTAAAAAAAAAATTATTGTGGTGACATATATACAACATAAAAGTTCTTATTTTAACCACTTTCAAGTATACAATTTAGTGGTGTTAATTATGCCATGGATTTTCAAAGCTATTAGAGTTCCACTTATGCAATGGCTCACTAGCATTACCTACTGTAAATGCTGTGGAAACTTATTAAGTAGATTAAAAATCCTAAGTCTTAGATAAACTTTGCCGTGATGGTGAAAAACTGTCTTTTCAATTCTGGATATTATACAAGCATTGATCCATTTCTCAACTTGAAACATAAATATATTTATTTTTACTGCTTATATTAGTTATTGTTTCCTTATCATTTAAAAAATTATATAATCTGTTTGGTTATACTCAAATGTTTATATAGCTTAAAACCTCCATAACATACAAACTTGGTCTAACAAAATAAAAAAGAATACATGTGGAAATTGATCTGAAATTCAGTACATGTTTATATAAATTATAAATATAAACCACTGAGAAGACAACCATGTACATACTTAATATTTGCAAGGTAATTTTAAAGTCATTTACTTAATTTATGTTCATGGTTCATGAAATAGTCTAGATTTTTCTGCTTTAACTTTGTACCATGTGTATACCAAGCAAAAAGGATTTTAGCTCTAAGCAGAAAATAATTTTCTATAAATGTTTTTTTTGGAGGACAAAGGTTTATTTGTCTTTCCCAGGATAACTTACAGAGTGCTCAGATGTCTCGTGGAACAGACACCTAGGAAGATCTTATCATCATTAAGTGGATTTGAAGAAGCAAAAATGGGGGCAGTGGATACATAGTTGAAATTTTTGGGAATGTAAACCTGTGGGATCCATCTCAAATGAAACAAATGAAAATTGTTGCCCATACTCATATCTAGGAAAATCCCTACACAGTATAACTGAGGGTTCACATCCAGGATTGTCAAAGGAGTAGTGCTGGCTGAGCAGGATGCTCCATTTCTCAAACCCACAGTTTAGGATTCAAGTTCTGAAGACTGTTGGATGTTTCCTTTTCAACAACAGATTGTTTGCAAAGACCCAGCTCCCATTCTTTACTTGTTCCAACATCCACCTCACATTACTGGTGGCCAGAAATGAAGTGACAGGAGAACAAACAAAATGTCACAGACTTTTATTTCTCAGCATGTCTTTTCCAATTCTTTTGGATAGTCCCACATCATACACTTTTCAGATCAATAGAAATGATGAGGTACTAATTGGCTATGTCAAGGTCCAATCTCATATTCACTAAGGTAAAAATATAAGTAGCTTAGCAAATACACAGACACCCCCTCTTTTCACTGCTATGGCCAAAGCCCAAATATCTACTTCACTTTCACTTGTTTAATTGTACTTTATATCACTGTAGCAGTTTAATATTGTTTATGAATTCCATAAATAGATATTGGATTCCATTTTTGAACTGGTCTTTTCCTTTTGGCGTATTAGATTTTTTTGGATTCAGAGGTTTCACTTTTTGTTAAATAATATTTAAGGCTTTGACTGGCCACATCAGTAGGATGTTGAGTCCCTGCCCCCTTGGAAAGCAGGGACTCATAGAGAAACTGTACCACAGAGAAGGGAGTTTGGAGTTTTGAGCTGGATCCTGGGAAGTAAACACACAGGAGAAGAACACAGAGGAATAGAGACAGCTCCACAGACAACAGCAGAGGCCCTGGGAAGAGAGACGAACTGTTCACCTGATAGTCTACAGCTGGCCTTGCGGAGAAAAGCAAGCCTGAGCCCAGAAAAAATTGAGCCCTGGGGAATGAGACAAAGCCTAGAGAGCCCGATGGCTTACAGCTGATATTGGAAGAAACTGGGACCACAGAGCTTTAAAAGGAAGAGGAAGGCCAAACATTGGCAGCTATCTTGCTCCAACACTTGGCAACAAACTTTGGTGAGGGAAGTAACTTATGCTTTATGGCCTGGTAACTGTAAGCGTCTACCCCAAATAAATACCTTTATAAAAGCCAACAGATTTCTTGCATTTTGCATCAGCACCCCTTTGGCTGACTAATATAATCACTTAATCAGAATTTCCCTTGCAGAATTTCCCTGGTCTCTATAAGTCAATTTTACATATTAGAAAGGATGCATATACTTCTAACCAGTCCTCTTAGTCATAGTAAGAATTCCTTTTACATCATTTGATTATTTGTGTCAAGGTTTTTCTTTCCTTAATCATGAGATATAAGAAAACAGAGACTATGGTTGTCTGCTTTAAAAATAATTATATGAATTATCACTTATTCTGTGAAAATATAGATATCTAATAGGATAGGTATTTGAAGAAAGGAAAAATATTTTAAAAACTTTAGAATAATGTTGAAACATTAAAAATTATTTTCTTTGCAATTACCTTCCATACTCAGTCTTGTTGACTAGGCAATTGCATTCCAGACTTTTATTTTCCTAGAGTTATATCTAAAATGAAGAAACAATGCTAAAAGCTCTCAGAAAAAATAGGTTATCAATGTGGATGTCAAAATGAAGGAGAAGGGATTCCTTGGGTATGACTAGGATTTCTTTGAATCTAGGGAACAACTTACACTCAGAACTTGCAGAGGAGCAGGAAAACTTGGAGTGGAGTGGCTTTGTGGATTTCTAGTATCACCAGATCTACTTGTACCAATGCAACAGTGTGGATAGAGCCTGAATGAGACTCAGAATTGAACCATTTAGACCATGACCACTTACTTCACTTGGCTTCCTTATGAATTTTCTCAGGGGAGGGTGTTGTGACACATCTGGCACCTACAGAGGTCTTGTCAAGAATGAATATCTGGGATATGCTTGCCCATTTCAAATGAAATTTGCATTGAACCAAAAGCACAGTAACTCAGAAAACAAAATTAAGTAATTTTCAGTATTGATATTGTGGACTGGGATATTTTCCAAAACCCACTCATTCTATTGAAACCCAAAACAGGCACCATTATCAAATGACACATTTTAACAGACACTGTTATCAGAAAGAAAATGGTCAGGTACTTGGCACATTCAAAGGAGCCTGGTTTCAGGAATATGGCAAGTCTGGTCTGGGACCCTAATTTTGGAGCCAATATACATGCAACTGAGCACTGTCTCTTCTCTAGTGTCTCCTCTAGCATCCAGATGCTTTCACAGACAACTCAGTTTTGGAGTTTGGTGTCCTAACTAAGGGTTTTAATATAGATGGCCCCTTCCTGTACCTCATTTATATCCTGCACCTCCTCTTTAATTCAATCAGATTTTGATATAATTTTTACAAAAATGACTGTTTTACTCCTGACTTAGAGATTAGGATAAAGGAGTACATTTTATCCTGAGAATTATTTTTTCTTAATATGGACAAAATATTATCATATTATCATTCTAGATGACAGCTATTATTTCTGTTGATAACATTCTCAATTAGGACAAAACCTATTTAGACAAAATATTAGACATCATTACATACCTATGTGGATATTTTATCTGACATTTTTATTTTTTCATATGGCTTTGAATTATTGTCTAGTTTTTCTTTATTTCAGCCTGAAGGACTGCAGGTCCTCCTCAGCCAGTTTTGAAAAGAGATTTACATTTGCTTTATGACCCAGCAATTCCATTCCAACTTATTTACCCAGAAAATATAAAAGCATTATTAAACATGAAGATTTATCCATTAATTTCATAGTCATACTTCTCAAAATAGCCCCAAAGTGGAAAAAAAACAAAACTCTTAATTCCATCCACTTGTACATAGAAAACAAAAGGTGATATATACATATAATGGAAAACTACAGGGCAATAAAATGGAATTGACTATGGATGCCTGTAATAACATGGATGAATCTTTAAAATATCATACAAACTGAGATTGGTCAGACAGAAAACATTACAGTCCCTCATGACTTCCCATTTATATGAAATTCTAGAAAATGTAAAACTACAATGACAGAAAACATCAGTTATAGGGTATGGCTTCAGTTGGGTGGAGATTGACTATACAGATTTTTTAATGATATTGGGTAAAATGTAACTGTAACAACAGTTGTATAATTGCATACATTTTAAATCAGAATACTTAAAATAGATCAATTTTATGTATGTAACATATACCATATACAGCTGTTTAAAAAAAGTTCTCCCCTTGTTGATACAATGGTTGCTATACATTTACTTTTCCTTCAACAATATCCATTGCACAGCTACTCTGTGAAGGGCACCCTTTTATCTGCCTTGCCTTGAATTCTGTTACAAAATTCAGTAGTCCCTAACCATTTTGACCGACTGTGGGCCACCTCAGGATTTCTCTAGTAGTTTGGCAAAAGTCTGAGATGACCCTTTGGCTCATTGAATCTTGCTTATTCTATCCAGCCATTTCCTCCTCTTATCCAGCCATTTCCTCCTCTCACCCAATACCTTCTTACTGCAAGACCTGCTCAAGTTACCTCTCTGAGCCTCAACTTCCTATGTTTAGGAAGATAATAGAGCCAATATCTAGAGGTGTTCTGAGAACTAAATTTTCATATGTAAAACTTTCAGAACAAAGTCTGCCTCATAATAAGTTCTGTAGGTATGTTAAATAAAGTAATACTGAAAGAATCTCCTCACTGTTATTTATCCCACATACCAGTGCTTGTAATGCTTAGAACACTGTTTAATATTGTAACAAGGGAGATCATTTTACTCAGTTTAAAAACATTCATTCACTTCCCATTATTTTCAGGGTGAAGCCAAAACTCATCACCATATACAAGAATGTCTTTGACCTGGCCCTCATTTCTCTCTTTTTTTTTCAATATACTTTTTTATTTTTTAAAGAAACTTAGATTACATAAATGTTACACAAAAAATATATGGGATTCCCATATGCCCCATTCCCTAGCCTTCCCACATTTTCCAGCATCAGCAATATCCTTCATTAGTGTGGTACATTTGTCACAATTAGTGAACACATCTTGGAGCTTGCCACTAAGTTTACATTGTAGTTTACACTCCATCCTGCACATTTTTGCAAGTTAGTACATGATATACAATGGCCTGTATCTGTCATTGACATGCCATTCATGATAATTTACAGGTCCCAAAAATGTTCCCAAATTACACCTATTTTGCCCTCTCCTTCTACTCAGAAACTATAGTGGCCACTGCTTCCACTGCCATGATAAAAGTTCTTCCATTGCTAGGATAATAACAAGTCTACAGTAGAACAAATGTAAGTCTACTCTAGTCCATCATCCATTCCCCAATCCTGAGGATTCTGTGATGGTGATGCCCACTCCACCTCTAATGGAGAGGGGGCTTAGGTCCCATTGGGCAGATGGATGGGACTTTCTTGCTTACAGTTGCAGACTCTCTCTGTTCCTTGAGACGGTCGTTGTCCATTATCATCTATTTGTTAGTTGTTCTGGGTGAGTCCAATGAACTGGAGAGTAGGTGTTGCAAGTCTATTGAGATTCAGGACCCAACTGACACATGGACAGCCCAAAGATTTAAGTCTCTTGGACATACAACTGTCAACTCTAGTACTAAATATAGGTTCAAATAGAGGGGCAACAGAGCCATGTGTAGGGAAAACACAGCTGAGTCCAACTCCATCACACTGGGGAGCATAAATTCCAAAGTAGGGCCCATTGGCAGGATGCCAAATTCCTGATCTGTCTTCCCTGCCTATAGTGTCTGGATGGCTGCAGAGACCTCAGGAACCCCACTATTTTAAGTAATATTTAATTTTGGCAGTCCATAAGTTCCTGCTGAGATGTGCATAATTTTAACCTCTGAAATAACCTTCTGACTCACTTTGAAGTATATTAGCCATATAATCTCATTTATCTTTACCCTTTCCCCCTTTTGGTAAAGGTCTTTTTCCAGTTGCATTGCTAGTTGGTGCTTGGTAGTAATCCTTTGGTGCCAGGGAGGCTCATTCCTGGGAGTCATGTCCCAAACTGGGGGGAAATAGTGCATTTATTTGCTGATTTTTGGCTTAGAGAGAGGCCACATTTAAGCAACAAAGAGGCTCTCAGGAGGTAATGCTTAGCCACCCTATACTACTATGCTAAGTTTCAATTTCAAAAGTAAAGATGCATAAGCACAGTCATCACAATCAAGAGCCCATCAATGGTCCACCTTCCTTCACTATTCTCTGGTACTATACTCAGGGAGTTATAGCTGTTCCATTAGAGAATGTGGTAGATCTCCTCAGGATGGGAATTCGATAGTTCTTTGGTTGTGTGGATCTCCACCCATTGTGACAATGCCCCATGAACACTTGAACACATTTATATGCCTTATATGTCCCAGGTGAACCTCCTCCCATGTGTCCCCCTCTCTGTCACCCCACACCAATGAGCTTCCCCTGCTACAGTTGTAACTCTTCTGTGAACAAAAATTTCTTCAAATTGAAGGCAACAAAATAACAAAATACAATTAATAGGAAAATGTTATAATAATGATGGTTTTAAAAATAATGAATAAAATACAAAATTTCTTTTAAAAATTTGTTAGTAAAATGTTAAGTAAGAGCAGATGTCCTTGTCTTGTTACAGATCATAGTGGGAAATCATTTACTCTCTCAAGATAAAGCAAAATTATAGATATAGTATCTTTGTAGATACCATTGGTGAGAATGAGGATGGTCCCTTGTATTCATGGCTTGTTGACAGTTTTTATCATGAATGGATAATCAACTTTGTCACATGGTTTCCTTCATCTCTTCACATCATTGTATAGATTTTTCATTTTTAGTCTGTTGATCTAGTTAATTAGATTGACTCATTGGATAATTTTGAATGAATTTTCTAGTCACAGGATAAACCTCATCTGGTAAGACTGTATATATATATATATTATATATAATATATATAATATATAATATATACATATATATCTACACATACATACATATACATATACATATACATATACATATACATATACATATACATATACATATACATATACATATATAGATAAATCAATTTGCTATATATTATGTTGAGGAATTTTGCATCTATGTTCATGTAAGATATTTTCTTTAAAGTCTGTATTTTTTTTTATTAAGGTAGTTGAACGTATGGATATAACGTTCATAATATTCTCATAGACTCCTTCATTATCTGAAGATCTGATGTAAAGTTCCCTTATTCATTCTTATATTGGTGATTTGTTTTCTCCATTTTTCTTGGTAGGTCTGGCAAGAGGCTTAGAAATTTTGAAAGGCATAGTAATGAGAGTTGGTATTCATGGCTTGTTTCCACATTAATAAAAATGACATTGAAGAAGGAAAGAATGAGGGAGCACATCAGATGTTACCATGAGTATAGCCTAAATGGAGATTAAATAGTTCAGTTTCAAAAGCACCTGAAATAAAGGCCTAGACAAGCACAGACCCAAGAAAATGTTTGAGAAAGTTTCTTGTGATGATGAAAATTTGTCTTCACAATTCTGGATATGGCATTGATCCATTTCTCAATTGGATACATCCATATTGGTATTTTTATTGTTTATATTTCTTTGCTTCCTTATCATTTAGAAAATGATATGATTTGGTTGATCACATCCCAAATGGTTTACTGAATTTATCACCCCCATAACACACTTGTTTATCTTACAATAAATTAAAAGGAGAATATTTGGAAATTCATTTAAAAGTTCACAACTTTTATTGGAATGGAAATGTAAACCTATGACCCAAAGAAGACAACCATGGCAACTGAATATTTGAAATGTAATTTTTCCTAATTTATCTACTTAACTCATGTTCATGACTCATGAAATCCATATTTTTATGCTGTAACTGCACCAGATACAAAACATGCAGAAAAGGATTTAGCTATGAACACAATGTCATTTTTATAAATGTGTCATGCTCCAAGTTTTAGTTTCCTTGCTCAGGATAATCTAGAGCAGTGGCAGTGCCCAGATACTCAGGAAGCTTTGACCATCATTACCTGGATTTGTAGGAGTAAAAAATGGGCACAGTGGCTCTGAGGGATAAATTTTGTTGAATGTAAAGATATGGGATCCATTGTGAATGTCCCAAAAGGAAATATTTCCTACATCCATATCCAGGGAAATCCCTACTTGGTGCAATCGAGGCATCACCTGGAGTAGAGTCAAAGGTGTTGTGCTGGCTGAGTAGCACTCTCCATTTAGTAGGCCCACAGTCCAGAAATCATATTTTGAAAACAGTAGAAGTTCCCATTGTCAAGGAACAGATTCCTTACAAACACTCAAGATCCAGTCTTTGCTTGTTCGCACATCCATTTCCCAGTAATGGTGGCCGGAGGTGAACTGAATGGTGCCAAGGACGCAAATTGCTGGAATCACTCAGCTAGCTCTTTCTGATTCTATTTGACATGCCCACATTTCACTCCCCTCAGGTCTTCAGAAATCATGAGGTAGTTGTTGGCTGTGTCCACATCCAATGTCATAACCACTGTGGAAAGAAAAGTAGTTCAGAAATATCATCCCATTCATCATTTCTACCAAGTATCTCATTCACTTTCATTACTTGAATTCAACAATTCTTCTTCCCAAATTGGAATTTTCCTGGGGAAACTTCCCTGATCACCCTTAACTTTTGTATATAAAATGTATAAAATTGTAACAATTTCTCTGATACTGGGAATTCTTTTTAAATTGTTTGTGATTATTTGATGAAATATCTCTCTTCCCCTAAGTGTGAGATTCATGAAGTAAGGGAATATGACTATTTATTGATCTCAAAAAAAATTTCATAAATTAGTGTTGATACTATAAAAAGTAGATATATAATAGGATTTTGAAGGATGGAAATATAATTTTACTTTTTTCAGAATAATATTGACATGTTAAAGTTTGTTTTTCTTTTACTGAACATGCACCATTTAGTCTTGTTGGCTAGGTAGGCACCAACATTTCAGGAATTTGTTCTCTGAAGTTTGTAACAAAATAAAGTGATACATAAAATAATCAAATACACTTACTAGGAAAAAGAAACAAGTGTGATAAGCTTACATGCAGGAAACAAACATAAG
>JAKSZT010054581.1:131205-201497 GCA_026826555.1 Tolypeutes matacus
TCTTTGGGAGTTGGAGGTTGTCCTGAGTACTGTTGTGGCAATGGATGCAGGCCATTTTAAATCAGCACACACCACTCATAACTGAGTGGGAGAGAGTGTGGTCTACAGTGTGAACTGTGGTCTATGGTTGGTGGCAAGGCTCCAGGATGTGTAAGTTCATTGAGGTTGGTGGGCCACACTGTGGGAGATGTTTGTGTTGGATGTGGTGGGAGGTGTGGGAGGTGGGCAACATGGGAATCCCAGTAGGTTCCGTGTAATATTTTAGGTAATCTAAGCACCTCTTAAAATATATGTATATATATATATATATAAATAACATTTTTGTAAGCAAATACACATATATGCATATATATTTACATATCATTTTGCAAATGTTTGTATGTATTGTGAGAATTTTGATTTTTACCCATAATAAAAAAAAAAAAATAAAAAAAATAAAGTGATACAGCTAACAGTCCTAGTCTGAAATGAGTAAACTTTGTGGAAGTAAAGATAGAAGAAAGGATTCCTTTGGGCAAGAACAGTTATTTATTGTGTTCTGAAATCACCTTAGTCCTAGAACTTGCATGGGGAAGTGGAGTGGGGGAAACTTGTATTGGAATGTCTCTGTGGCTTGCCAACATCTACAATGCTCAATGCTTCCTAATGATTGGGGTTGGAGCCCAGAGCTGATTGTCCTAATACAATCATGTGAATAGAGCCAATGGAAGTCTCCAAAGTAAACCCAATGGACAAACAACCAATTATCTCACTCAGGTCTCTTAAGACTGGTTCAGTGGAAGATAACTTAAGATATGTTGTCCTCTGAGAGGTGTTGTCAAGGAGAAAAAATATCTGAGACAAGTTTCACCAACTCAAATGTGAGTTTGCCTGGAGCATACTCACTTTAGAAAATAAAGTAATTCATTTTTATTACAATTGCTACATACCTAAGCACTGTCATTGTATTCCTTCCCAACACAGCACCTCCTGATTATAGTTCACATGAAAACATACCCTAGGGCTAGAGAGAGAGCCAGCCTGGAGATGTCACCTTAGAACCATACTGGATTCTGAAACTGCTAGGTCTGCCCTGGACTCCTGACTTTAGCCCATTAGACATAGAGATAAGCACAGATAATTCACTTTAACAATAAACCTATTTGCAAATTAGATCACAAAATAATTCAGAGTTAAGCTGTGACATGGAGTCAGGCAATATTTCCTGTGGCCCCCAGTCAGAGTGGGAAGCATTTGGTGAACACTAAAACATTGACTCCACAAGTGGACCTCAGTCTACAGTCTTGACCACCATGCACACTTTCAGCAGCTCTTGCTCAGGTGGCCTGTGCACTGAGATACATCCCAGTATGTCAGCATCATGTGGGTGCTTTTTAAATACCTGGTAATTGAATGTGTATTCAAGTTTTGAGAAGCCATGTTCTAGGTAGGGTTAGCTAATGGAATCAAGAGACCATATGTGTGACTGTTAATTTTCCAGTGTCCCCATTTTAAAAAATAATAAGATACCTGTAAAATTGTTTTAATAGCTTATTATTTAACTTGATATATATAAAAATATTACTTCCACATGTGACAGTAGTCACATTTCAAGTGGTTGAACACTGGTTCCCATATTGGACAGCACAGGTCTAGGTCATGTCTTAAATATTTTCTCTCTTTGCAATCTCCATTGATCCAATCTGTACTCAGAGGTGAGAACAACTGTTGTTTAGGTAGCATAAAAGGTGCCCATATGGAAAATATTTTGTGGGAAGGGAGTAGGCTGTATAGACTCCTTACCTTGAAACTGAAGCATCCTTGGATTCATTTTTATAAGTCCTATTTAGGACAGAAATTTTTGATACTAAATATTTGGTATCACTATTAACTTTCACAAAATAAAATGGAGGTAATTTCAAATTCTTTTTGTTTGCAAAAGTAAAACCACATGTTTTTAGACCAAGGAAATTAATTAAACTTATTCAGAAGACTTTACTAAAACTCACTCACTAGTCCACATTCACTTCTTCAAAAGGGCATTTGCTCTCAATTGCCAAGGTCCAGGTTTAGAAGTTTGATAAATCAACCCTCAAGTGGTTGCTTTACAATCAGTCAGCTACTCAAGGTCCTGCTTTTTGTTAGTCAAAGAATAAAAAATTAAAGGTATTTCTTACAATCCTACAATTTCCTTTTTTCTGACATGCTATTAAAAATGACATGTTTCCTTTATTTAAACTATTTTATTCTCTTCAGAAATACTTCTGTGTGGTTTTAGATGACTGATAGGTGATCAGGGTTTTTGGAGGGAGAATGAAAAAATTAGAAGAAGGGACCCTGTGTGTGGGGGGAAGTGTGGGTGGAGATTAGGTTACATTAGATTATATTTGGTGATTAAATAAATAATTGTCTTTCATGTCCATGGTCATTATTCAGCTGGTTTTTGCAAGAAAATACTCTCATCATTTCAAATTCAAAGCTAAGGCCACTGTCAAGTACTTGTGTCCCATGAAGGCAAACTGAAAACCTTAAAAATTGTGACCAACTTGACAATCATGTTTCATAGTCAGCTTCTGTTTTCTGAAGCCCTGCATGACTATATGGGGAGTGCACACTCCATGCATGAGATGGCCAGAGTCTGCAACTGGATGCAGAACCCAGAAATATGTCATACTCTTCTATTCCAATCAGTTAGGGTTGGGTTACTCATGACCCCAGTGCATAGAGCCTGCTGTCACAGCAATGGCATGTCTAGGCAAGGGGGATGGGAGGCAAGATCCAGCTGTGTCCAACATATGGATTTTTGTTATTAATTTGTCTAAATAATTCTTTGAATTATGAAACTACTGATGACATCATCATGAAATAATTACTCAAAATTGGCTTTTTGTAGTGTTTTATTATGTACTTTATTGTTGTCTTTTAAAAATTTATTTTGAGATAATTTCAAACTTACAGGACAGTTGTATAAATAATACAAGATCCATAGAGATTATAACATGTCCTCTTTCCCCTGATATCCAGATCCATGAACTTTTAACATTGTATATATTATTTTAATAATTTCATTTTAAAATAATCACCTGAAATCTGTTAAATTTTATACATTAGTTTATATAAAATAGATTGATTTCTTAGACATTTCGTTTTTTAATTTGCAAATTTCACAAAATACTGCTTGTGGCCAATACTTACTAATGCTGTTTTGACCTGTGGGAATAATTTATTTGGTATACAAAATTACATCTGGAAATTCTATTTTATGAATATTAATTATATATATATATATGTGTGTGCCATTCAAATTTAAACTTTAATCTGTCCAATGGTGTTTTAAAAATCTCATACTCATTAATCGTGGTACATTCTTTAGAATATAAACTTTCAGTGTTAATAGTCTCTTCCCAATCATATCTGGTATAAAATCTTGTCACTTTAGCTAAAATATTTAGACAGTTCATAAATTGTAAATATTTTAAGTATTTACCTATCCATCCATCCTTTCATCCATCCATCCATTTTACTAAAGCCCTTTCAGGTGTTTATTGGCTGTTGTTAAAAATTGTTCTACTTATTTTGGCCTTTATTCTCCAAATGTAATAAGTCTGAATGGATTTTAGTTTGTGACTGAAGTTTAGACAATTTCATAATACTTGATTGATTAAATAATAAAATGTGCTTCAGATCATCTCACAGCAAGCCCCTGGTGGCGCCCTGTAACGTTTACAAAGAGGCTTTCTGCTCCCGTTTCTGATGCAGGTTTCTGCCTCGGTTCTACTTTCAGACATGCCCACCAGAGAGAGAGGTCCAACATGCATCAATATGGTCACTGCTCATTTCTGGAAACATTTGTATCTCCTGATACCTAAGGACATCGTGACTACCTGATCCTCACAAGATAATTTATAATTATAGCAGTTCAAATTCATAGGTACATGGTTAGCACTTCCTTATCTGCCTGGAAATCTTTAAGTCTGATGGACTGACCTGCAGAAAATCCACTAGACTCAAAATTCTCCTCAATTGTTTATCCTTACAGGAAATTTCCTGATATCCCAAGACAAATTATTTTCCATCTTGTTCTCTCAGGACAATATATAAAGACTTCTGATAGAACTTTGTGCTTTTTTTACTTAGTTTCCTGTGTTCTGTTTGTGGCAAGGAGAAAACCATATTGAGAACTGAGACTGTGGATTGATTTTGGATATGAAATGCGAGTATCCAGAAAAAAGTAGACAAAATAATTTCAATTTAACTTAATAATTTGAAGTTAATCTGCATTATTTCATGTCTTTTCCTGATTTTTTACCCTTCCTACAGAATTCCTGATCCTTTTGGGTCATCTATAACAAGGATATATCGTGATTGAAGAGAGTAAAATACATACATAATATAAATAAGAAAGCAAAGTTGGGATTCCACATTACATTTTTTAGATTTCCTTCTATTTATATACATGACCTTAGGCTTTCCCTTTAAACCACTGTCATACCCATATATCTGCTCGTTACAAACACTATGATGTGCTTTTACCACTAATATTCATTTCCAAAGATTTACAAACAATTTTTTTTACCAAATCTGCATAGATTAGTCCTCAGCTTTCTATTCTGTACTATCATTATATATATATATATTTTTTTTTAATTTATTTTTATTGTGGGTAAAAATCAAAATTCTCACAATACATACAAACATTTGCAAAATGATATATAAATATATATGCATATATGTGTATTTGTTTACAAAAATGTTATTTTTATATATATATATATACATATATTTTAAGAGGTGCTTAGATTACCCAAAATATTACACGGAACCCACTGAGCAGTCTCTGAGAACCATTGTCTAAAAGATAGGTTAACAAAGGAGAGTAAGAGAAGAGCAGGCTTTGAGCCATCACCCATATGGACATAATCTATGGTAAAGGGATAGAGTGTGGTTGCATGTTGGGGGATGGAGCAGATGAGTGGTGGTGTTCCTGGGTTTGGTGGTGCAGCACTGGAGGGTGGGTGGATTAGGATGGTATCATTATATTTTCTGATGACTTAAATTCTAATTGTTAACTCCACGAGTTTATACCATATATTTAGTTCATAAGAGGGCAATCATACAGTTTTTGTACTTTTGTATCTGGTTTACTTCCCTAACAAAATGTCCACCATGTTTATCCATGTTCATATGCTTCACAACTTCATTTCTTCTTACCACTGCACAATATTCCATCTTGTATATACACCAGAATTTATTTAGACATGTATTGGTTGATGGACACATGGGCTGTTTAAACCTAAGGATAACTGTGAATAATTCTGCTATGAATATTAATGTACTGATGTATGTTCATATCACTGCTCCCAAGTCTTCTGGGTATGAAACTAGTAATGGTATGGCTGGGTCACATGGCAAGTCTATATTCAAATTCCTTAGAAACTGCCAAATAGTCCTTCAAAGTGGCTATACCATTTTACATTCCTACCAACAATGAATAAACATTACTATCTCTGCACATACTCTTGAACACTTGTAGTTTTGCAACTTTTTAATAGTGAGCAATATAATATGTATGTAACATCTCACTGTAATTTTGATTTACGTTTCCCTACTTGCTAGTGATGTTGAACATTTTTTCATGTATTTATTAACCATATGTATTTCTTGTTTGGACAATTGTCTATTCAAGTCTTTTGCCCATTTTTAAATTAGGTCATTTGTCTTTTTACTGTTGCATTGTAACATCTCTTTAGGTATCATGGATATCTTTTTCATGATGTTTTTTGGCTTTTTGCGGTCACTTATGATTCCATAAAATTTTTTTTTTCTTCTTGCATTTAGCTTTGTATATGGTGCGAGACAGGGCTCAACTTTATTCTTTTTTAAATATATTTTAAAAGATGCTTAGATTATATAAATTTTACACAAAAATTACAGGGATTTCCATGTTCCCCACCTCCCACACCTCTGCTAACATCCCACATAAACATCTTTCATTAGTGTGGCACATCACCTGCAATGGATATACACATCCTGGGGCTTTGCAATTAAGTATGGACCATAGTTCACATTGTAGACCACACCCTCTTCGACACAGTTCTGCATGTTATATGCTGATATAAAATGGCCTATATCTGCATTGTAATGTCACTCAGGATAATTCCCAGGTCCTGAAAAAGCCCTTGTATTACAACTGCTTTTCCCTTCCCTGCCCCAAAAGCATCCAGGGGCCACTGGCTCCACCTCACTCTTGTAATTTCTTCCATTACTTGAATCACAATATGTCTACAACAATACCAGTGAGTCCACTCTAGTCCATAGCTCTTCCCCCAATCCTGAGGAGTTTGGGATGGGATGTCCACTCCACCACCAAGTGAATGGAGGCTTATATCCCATGGGTACAATGGATAGGATTATCTTGCGTGCAGCTACAGACTCTCTCCATTCCTTGGGATGGCCGTTGTCCATCATCATCTCCTCACCAGGTGACTTGGTGAGTTCATTGAGTGGTAGAGTAGGAGTTGCAGCTCCACCGAGATTCCAGGCACAGCTGGCACATGGGCAGGCCAAAGGTTCCAGTCTCTGGAAGTACACCTAAAAACTCCAGCATCACATATAGGTTTGAATAGAAGGGACTGATGGACCATGTGTAGGGAGGATTTATTTGAGTCCAACTCTGTTACTCTCAGGAGCACAGATTCCAAAGTATAGCCCATGATAAGGCATCAATCTCTGCAGCTATCCCCCCTTATATAGGACCTGGGTGCCTCCAGAGCCCTCTGGAGCCCCTCTATGTGGGGTGATATCCACTTTGGTGTTCTATGAGATCCTACTGAGGTGTGCATAACTGTTACCTCCGGGATGACCTCCCGACTCTCTTTGAAGTCTCTTAGCCACATGAACTCATTTGTCTTTACCTTTCCCCCCTTTTATTCAAGTTCTTTTTCCAGTCTTATTGCCATTTGGCACTTGGTGTTAATCCGTCTTTGCCAGGGAGGCTCATCCCTGGGAATCATGTCCCACTCTGGGGGGAAGGTAATGCATTCAGATGCTGAGTTTGGCTTAGAGAGAGGCCACATTTGAGCAACAAGTAGGCTTTCAGATGGCAACCCTTAGGCACCCTGTAACAGTAGGCTTAGTTTCAATTACAAGAGCAAAGACTCATAAGGCTAGTCATCAATAACAGGAATCCATTAGTGGACCATCCTCCTTTGCCAGGCACTGCCCCTGCACTTGGGGGACTGTTGCTGCTCCCTTGGAGAATGTGGCAGAGCTCTCCAGGCTGGGAATTCGGTATTCCCTCATTTATTGAGTGATTGTCCACCCACTGTGACCATGCCCCACCCCTTGATCATTTGGACAATTTTATATATCTTTCATGTATATTCAGATGAACTTCCTCCCATGAATCCCCCATCCCAGACACCCCCCACCAATGAGCCTCTGCAGACCTTTTTGTAACCTTTCTGTGACCTAAACCTTCCTTGAAGATGAAGCTCATATAATAACCAAATACAATTAATAAGAAAATGAAATAATAATGATAAGCTTAAATGCAAGAGCTAAAACACATGGAAACTCAGAAGAAAAAAAACCTAAAAATAAAGTATAATTAAAGGTTTGGGACATTCAAAAAATGGGAAAAAACAAAAAAAAATTTTAATTATTTTTTTTTTCTTTTATCACTGCATTATTGGGTGTCCAGTCTGTACCGTGACACCTTCCCCCTCTCATTCCCCAGTGTCTCCCAAATTTTCATTTAATTTTCAAAGAAGTTTTAGGTCACAGCAAAGTCACACACAGAATGTTAGAGACCCTCATATACCCAACCTCCTCTCCCTTTCCTCACCCCATATTAAAACCTTTTTGTATATGGATAATAGCATTGTTATAACTGTTATACAGATAGTGAATCATAGCTAGTAAACATTGTCAGTGGTTTACAGTATAATTTACAATTTAGATGGTAAAGTTTAATAATTTTTGATGATATTTACAATGTCCTGTGCCCATTACAGTAAAGTAGTGAAAAACATTTCCCCTGACCACTAAATACCCCATTTGATCTTTTCTTTTCCTTCCTCCCCATCCCCCTGGGGCACATGGCACCCCCCTATCTTGACTCATTGGATGACAAGATTCATAGTTACATGCAACAAGAGGTCTTGACACGCTGATTATACTCCCCTGTTAGGATTCACCCTTGCTCCTAGGAGACACCCGCCTGTCTGTTTCTGGGTGAAATGGTCCTCCCAAAGATGGGGGTCCATCTTCCCACTCACCGTATGGGTCTCCACTCCCCGACTCAACGCATTATGACAGGATGAACACTCACACACTCTCCAGAAGCTTATTCCAGATGTGCCCCATCTTGAATGCCCCCCCCAACTTACAGCCTAAACCAGTGACACTACCTTGTCATATTGCCATAAAAGCTTCCCACTCCTGCACTTTCAACCTCATACCCACAAAACCCATGTTCACCTTGTCCCTCTCCCATCTCTCCCCCCAGTATCCTGGGTATTCTAACCTGCCTTTCTTAATCTACCCACCTGTCAACTGTGCACCACCAAATGCAGTAATATCACTACACACCTGTCCTATCCTTCAATATGCACCTATACTCTATCACTTTACCATAGATTATGTCCATATGGGTGATGGCTCACAACCTTCTATTCTCTTTCTCTCCCTTGTTAACCTATCTTTCAGACAATAGTATTCAGAGACGGCTCACTTTTCTCAATTCAAATCAGTGAGGTCATATACTGTTCATCCTTTAATGCCTGGCTTGCTTCAGTCAACATAAGGTCTTCAAGATTCATCCATGTTATTCTGTGTGTTAGCACTTTATTCCTTCTTACAGCTGAGTAATATTCCATTGTATGTATGTACCACATAGAGTTAACCATTCATTTGTTGATGGGCACCGGGGCTGAATCCAACTTTTGGCAATTGTGAACAATGCTGCTATGAACATTGGGGTGCATATATCTGTTCATGTCTTTGCTTTCAATTCTTCTGGGTATATACCCAGCAGTGGAATCGCTGGGTCATACAGAAGATCTATTGTTAGATTTCCGAGGAACTGCCAAATGGTCCTCCATAGTGGCTCGACCATTCCACAATCCCACCAGCAGTGGATGAGGGTTACCATTCCTCCACATTCTCTCCAACATTTATAGTGTGCTATTTTTTTAATAGCTGCCATTCTGATGGGTGTAAGATGGTATCTCAATGTAGTTTTGATTTGCATTTCCCTAGTAGCTAGCGATGTCTAGCATTTTTTCCTGTGCTTTTTAGCCATTTGTATTTCTTCCTTGGAGAAGTGTCTTTTCAGGTAACTTGCCCATTTTTTAAATGGGTTGTTTGTCTTTTTATTTTTGAGGTGTAGGATTTCTTTATATATGCAGGATATTAGGCTCCTATCAGATATATGGTTGCCAAATATTTTCTCCCATTGGATAGGCTGCCTTGTTATTTTCTTAATAATGTCCTATGAGATGCAGAAGTTCTTAATTTTGAGGAGATCCCATTTACCTATATTTTCTTTAGCTGCTCGTGCTTTGGATGTGAAGTTCATGAAACCATTTCCTATTACAAGGTTCTGTAGATGCTTCCCTACATTATCTTCCAAGGTCTTTATGGTCTTGGCTCTTACATTTAAATCTTTGAACCATCTTGAGTTGATTTCTGTATGAGGTGTGAGATGGTATTCCTTTCTCATTGTTTTGGATATGGATATCCAGTTCTCCCAGCACCACTTGTTAAAGAGGCCGTTCTCTCCCAACTGAGTGGGCGTGGTGACCTTGTCGAATATCAGACGACTGTATATGTGAGGATCTATATCAGAACTCTCAATTCAGTTCCATTGGTCAGTATGTCTATCCTTGTGCCAATACCATGCAGTTTTGAGCACTCTAGCATTATAGAATGTTTTAAAGTCAGGTAATGTGATAACTCCAACTTCATTTTTCTTTTTCAATATGTCTTTGGCAATTCAGGGCCTCTTGCCTCTCCAAATGTATTTTGTAGTTAGTTTTTCCAGTTCCTTAAAAAATAGTGTTGATTTTTATTGAGATTGCATTAAATCTCAATGCAGTAGAGTAGACATCTTGATGATGTTTAGTCTTCCTATCATGAACAGGGAATATTCTGCCATTTAATTAAGTCTTCTTTGATTTTCTTTAACAGTGTTGTGTAGTTTTCTGTATATAAGTCTTTACATCTTTAGTTAAATTTGTTCCTAGTTATTTGATTCTTTTAGTTACTATTGTAAATGGTATTTTTTTCTTGATTTCCTCCTCAGATGCTTGTTATTGCTGTATAGAAATGGAACTGATTTTTGAGCATTGATCTTGTAACCTGCAACATTACTGAACTCCTTTATAAGTTCTAGAATCTTTGTTGTAGATTTCTCAGGACTCTCTACGTATAGGATCATGTCGTCTGCAAATAATGAAATTTTTACCTCTTCTTTTCGAATTTGGATGCTTTTTATATCTTTTTCTTGCCTCAATGCTCTAGCAAGTACTTCTAAGACAATGTTAAATAGGAGTGGTGATAGTGGGCATCCTTGCCTTGCTCCTGATCTCAGAGGGAAGGCTTTTAGGATTTCACCATTGAAGATGAGGTTAGCTTTGGGTCTTTTATATATACCCTTTATCACATTCAGAAAGTTTCCTTCTATTCCTATCTTTTACAGTGTTTGTTTTTTTTTTCAGAAAAGGGAGCTGTATTTTGTTGATTGCTTTTTCTGCATCTATAGAGATGATCATGTGATTTTTTTCTTTCAATCTCTTTATGTGGTGCATTACATTGATTGATTTTCTTATATTGAACCATCCTTGCATACCCGGGATGAAACCGACTTGTTCATGGTATATAATCCTTTTGATATGTTGTTGAATGCAATTAGCAAGTATTTTGTTGAGGATTTTAACATCTGGTTCGTTAGAGAAATTGGTCTGTAATTTTCCTTTCTTGTAGTATATTTGTTTAGTTTTGGTATTAGGGTGATGTTGGCATCATAGAATGAGTTAGGCAATATTCATTCTACTTCTATTTTTTATAAGAGCTTAAGCAGGATTGGTGTTAGCTCTTTCCAGAATGTTTGGTAGAATTCAGCTGTGAAGCCATCTGGTCCTGGGCTGTTCTTACTTGGGAAGTTTTTGATGACTGAGTCTATCTTTTTACTTGTAATTGGACTGTTGAGTTCATCAATTTCTTCTTTCACCAATGTAGGCTGTTTGTGAGTTTCAAGAAATTTGTCCATTTCCTCTAAATTATCATTCTTATTGGCATATAACTTTTCAAAATATCCTCTTATGATATTCTTTATTTCTGTGGGGTCAGTATTGATATCCCCTTGTTCATTCCTTGTTTTGTGTATTTGCATCTGTTCTCTCTTTTTCTTTGATAGTCTGGTTAAGGTTTTATCAATTTTATTGATCTTCTCCAAGAACCACCTTTTGGTTTTGTTCACTTTTTCTAGTGCTTTCTTATTCTCTATTTCATTTAGTTCTGCTCTAATCTTTGTTATTTCCTTCTTTGTACTTCCATTAGGTTTAGTTTTTTGTTGTTTTTCCAATTCCTCCAAGTGTGCAGTTAAGTCTTCAATTTTAGCTCTTTCTTCTTTTTTAATATATGTATTTATGGTTATGAACTTCCCTCTCAGGATAGCTTTGGCTGAATCCCATAAGTTTTGATATGTTGTGTTATCATTTTCATTAGTTTCAAGTTAGTTACTGATTTCTTTTGATATTTCCTTCTTGTCCCACTGTTTGTCTAAGAGTGTGTTGTTTATCTTCCATATCTTTGTGCCTTATCTGTTTCTCTCACCCTTAGTGATTTCCAATTTCATTCCATTGTGGTCAGAGTAATTACCTTGTATAATCTCAATCTGTCTAAATTCCCTGAGAGTTGTTCTGTGTCCTAGTATGTGGTCTATCTTGGAGTATGATCCATGTGCTCTCAAAAAGAATGTAAATCCTGCTGTATTTGGGTGTAGTGTTCTGTATATGTCTATTAGGTCCAGGTCCTCTAATGTATTGTACAGACTCTTTGCTTATTTATTGATTCTCTGTCTAGATATTCTGTCTAATGGTGATAATGGTGTATAAAATTTCCCCATTATAAGTGTAGAGGCATTTATTTCTCCACTTAGTTTTTCCAGAGTTTGCTTCATGTATTTTGAGGCACCCTGATTAGGTACATAAATGTTTATGATTGTTCTCTCTTCTTGAGAGATTACCCCTTTTACTAATATATAGTGCCCATCTTCATCTCTTACAATAGTTTTGCATTTAAAGCCTATTTTGTCTTTTATTAGAATAGCGATTCTGCCCTTTTTTGGCTATTGTTTGCTTGTAAAATTGTTTTCCAGCCATTCACTTTCAGCCTACTTGAATCCCTGGGTCGAAGGTGGTTTACTTGTAGACAGCCATTAGATGTATCATATCTCCTTATCCCTTCTGCCAATCTGTCTCTCTTGACTGGTGAGTTTAACCCATTAACTTTCAGTGTTATTATTAGCAATGAATTTCTTATATCAGCATATTTTCTTTTTTTTTTTGTATGTCTTTTATTGTTTTTATTTCTATTTTTGTCATTTTAGCTGTTCTTACACTCTCCTCCAACTCTCTTTCTCCTGTTTTTTCCTTTCAACCTGAAGAGCTTCCTTTAGTATTTCTTGAAGTGCAGGTTCCTTATTGGCATACTCCTTTAATTTCTGTTTATCTGTGAATATTTTGAACTCTCCATCATTTTTGAATGCCAGTTTTGCTGGATAGAGAATTCATGGCTCGAAGTTTTTTTCTTTTAGTACTTTGACTATGTCATACCACTGTCTTCTTGCCTCCATGGTTTCAGATGAGAAATCAGCACTTAACCTTATTGTGCTTCCCTTGTATGTGATGGTTCTCTTTTCTCTTGCTGCCTTGAGTACTTTCTCTTTGTCTTGAGCATTGGACTTTTTGATAATTTTATGTCTTGGAGTAGGCTTGTTGGGATTTATACTGTTTGGGGTGTGTTGTGTTTCCTGGACATGTACATCCATCTCCCTCACTAGGGTTGGGAAGTTTTCAGCCATTATTTCTTTCAACACTCCTTCTGTTCCCTTTCCCTTCTCTTATCCTTCTGGGATGCCTATAATGCATATGTTTCTGCATTTTTTGTTGTCAGTTAAATCCCTAAGTCCCTGCTGGAGTTTTTCTATCTTTTTGTCTCTCTGTTCTACTATCTGTTTGATTTCAGATGTACTATCTTCCACATCACTATTTCTTTCTTCTGCCTGTTCAAATCTGCTGTTATGTGATTCCAGCATCTTTCTGATTTCTTGCATTGTGCCATTGATCACCATCATATCTGTTATTTTTTGTGTATGTTTTCAATTTCTTCAATATGTTCTCCAGTGTCTTCTTAATATCCTTAATCTCTTCCTTCACTTCATTAAGTTGGTCCATGATATTTGTTTGGAAAGCTTTGATTAGTTGTTCGGTGTTCTGCATCTCTTCCTGGTTTTTAGTTTGTTTATTGTACTGGTCCATGTCTTCCTCTTTTTCAGTGTGGTTTGTAATTTTTTGTTGCTCTCTCGTTATCATTTTATCTTGATGGGTTTATTCAGTTGAATAGCTTCTCTCTCTGTTCTAGAGTTTTATTTAGCTGGTTTTTCTGTGTGTGTAAGTTTTCTCTTTGACACCTTTTCTTCTTATTTTATTTCCTTTCTTCTTTCTCTGTTCACTTGAAGGCAAAGGATTAGGGTCAGAGGAATCAAAAGATGTGACAAAGGAAGGAGGATAATAGTAATATTGAAAAAAAATTAGAAGAGGGGTCATATCAGACTTAGTAAAACAAATATTTAGCTCATGTAGAGTAATAGGAAAAAAAGTGAAATACCTACAATTGACTGGGGAACCAAATAGAGGAAAATATATATAATGGTTTAGAAGGCTAGAATGATGAGGAGAGAGAGAAAGAGTAAAGAAATGGTGAAAGGAAAAAGTTAATATTAATAAAAAATGAAGAAAACAGAATAGATAGAATAGAAATTGGTACACTTGATGTTGTGGGCTAATGAAAAAACATGGTATGGAAGAACCACAACAGAAACAGAAGGGAGAAAGATGAAGGAATGAAAAGAGATAGTGTTGGGAGACAAAAATCAATATAGACAGAGAATGGGAAATCACTGAAGAAGAAGCACAGCAAAGAAGAGAGAAGCTAACAGCCCCTAATTTAAAATAAAAAAATAAATAAGTAAAAGAAAGAAATAAAGAAAGAGAGAAAGAAATAAAGAAAAGAAAAGAAAGAAAGAAAGAAAGAAAGAAAGAAAGAAAGAAAGAAAGAAAAAAGTAGGGGTGGGGGGAGGAAAGAAAAGCAAGAGACAACAAATAAACAAAGAAAAACCAACAAACCACACAAGCAAGCAGTCAAACAAAGCTAAGGAAGAACAGTGTTCTTTCTTGGGCCCTTGTGGAAACTCTCAGCCTGTTTGTGTTCATCAATCAATTGCCCTGCAAGGTTCTATCTGCAGGTTTTGAGGCAGATTTTAGCTATTAAACTAAACTTAAAAAGAAAAAAAAATTATTTTTTAAAGTGACTGTTTTCTTTCTTTCTTTCTTTTTCTTTTTTCTTCTTTTTTTTTTTTTTTTTGGCAAAATAAGGGACACAAAAGATATCCTATTCTAGACCACCCCCTTCACTGAGAGGAACCTAACTAGGCTCATGGAAATTAATCAAGCACTTACCACTTCCTGGCCTCCCCAGGGGAGCTGAAGCTCTGATGTTTGTTAGTGCAGAACAATAAAATTGGCTGATTCCACCCCTCTGGAGCCAAGCCTCAGTATCACAAGGATGTTGGGTAAATCAGGCTTCCTCAGTAGATTCACCTCTCCCCTCAGCCTGGCACTGCTTCAAGTCAGTTTATCTGCTCCCCAAAGCTATGATGGGATCCAGGCAGCCAAATCCACAGAAAGGAAATCCCTCTTCACCTTCTGTCTAGAACCCTCCCAGTCTTGGAGAATGCTCCCTCTCACTGGGTTGCTGGTTGGGGTTGGGGTGTAACCCTGGGCAGCTAGGTAAATAGACCTTCCTCAGCAGATTTGCCACTCCCCCCAGCCTGGTGCCGCTTCAAGCCAGTTTTTTTGTTCCCCAAAGCTGCAAGGGGTTCTAGGCAGCCAAATCCACAGAAAGGAAACCCCTGTGGATCCTCCACCATATCCTCCCACTCTTGAAGAATGCTCCCTCACACTGGATTGCCAGTAGGAGTCAAGGCTCAATCTAGCCTTTTTCCCTGAGGGTGGGGCTCAGCCATCTGTGTTTACCACCACAGGCAGGGGAAAAACTCACGAATCTCTCCTGCACAATCTGCACTGTCCAGCTCCCTCCAGAGTGGTGTCCTCAAGGTTCTCACTCTGTGCAGCCCCCAGCACAGACCCCTAGGCAGGACCCTGTCCCCAATCCACCATCCTCAGAGAGCGAATCAGTGAGTGCCCTCCTAAACTGATGCCATCTTGCCTTTCTTCCCCATGTAAATTTGATAAGAGCTTTCCCATTTCCACAGGGAAAATTTTTTGGTGCTAAGATTCTTGTTTGTTTATTCTGCATCTTCCTTTATTTCTTTCCTTACAGTATCAAAGAAATGCAGAGTAATGCCAGGAACCTTGGGTCTCTTCCTTCTATCCCTTTCCGTAGTATACAGTTGCCATCACTCTCATTCAGAGTTGACATCTAGAGCCGTCCCGGTGTATGGCCCTTAAGTCAAGGACTGGTTTGACATGGCCCCTCAGTAACTGAATGTTAAATGAATGGATTCACTCAGTAATGACTCATTTATTCACTCCAACTCAATATTCTTTAATTTTTTCTTTCACTGATTGAACAGGAAACATGCCCTGAGACCCATGCATTATATTACATTGTATGTATTTACTGCATTTTGTTTATCCATTCACCTGTTGTTTCATTCTTTTAGCTATTGTGAATAATACTGCAATCAACTTTGGTATACAAATAACTGTTTTCAATTTTATTGACCTAAAAGTCGATTTGCCTGGTCATATGGTAACTTTATATTCTACTTTCAGAGGAACTGCTAAATTGTTTTCCAAAGCAGTTGAACCATTTTTCCTCCACCCAAAAAATGTATGAATGGCTTCCAAGTTCTCATCCTCAACAGCAGTTTTTTTGTTTTTGTTTTTTTTTTTTCAATTAATAAACATCTTGTGGGTGGGATTTGGCATAGTATTGTGGTTTGAATTTACATTTCCTTGATGACCAATGAATAAAATCTTCTGTTCAATTAAGTCAGGTGTATTGAGGTACAATTTACATATGCTAAAATTCAAAATTTACCAAATATTTATCTTAAAATTTACCAAATATTAAGTGAATGCTCTTGCTTTCCTTATACACATATATATGTTTACACATGTTTTATTTAAATACCTCATTTCTAAACTTTAATATGGTTTCTAATGATATATGATGACTCCTAGGGAATCAGTATTTGAGCAAAGGAAAAGAAGAATAAGGATACAAGGTGGATGATGTCAAGTTAATTTTAAGTGATTAAATTTAATTGTTTTTAATTTAGAAAATACTCATCTGCTATTTTTTGTTGTTGGATTTACCCTTCATTTTATATTCTTATTCAAAAAGACACAGCCAGACCTCATATATTGTAGATTAAAAAACAACTGAAAAAGTATATTTTTTAAGCAATTAAGTATACTATGGGCTAAAATAAGATAAGGTGGAATTTAACTGTACTTCATTCCTATCTTATGAATAAAATCCTCTCCTTGTTTATCACTTTATTTATTTATTTATTTATTTATTTATTTATTTATTTATTTATTATTATTTATTATTTACCAATTCTTCCACCCTCCCACAGTCCTTGGTACCCCTTAGTCTTCTTTCTGTTTCTATGAATTTAATTTTAGGCATTTTATATTCATGAACTCATACCATATTTGTCTTTATGTTTTTGGGTAATTTCACTTGGCATGGTTTCAAAGTTTCACCCATGTTGCAGAATGAGGCAGAACATCATTCCTTTTTATGCCTATGTAATATTCCATCCTATGCATAGACTACATTGTATTTATCTTTTCAACTGTTGATGGACACGTGAGATATTTCTAACTTTAGGCTATTGTGAATAATTTTATTATAAACAACTGGTGTGCAAATACCTGTTTGCGTCCTTGTTTCAATTCATTTGGTTATCATACAAGAAATGGAGTTTCTGTGTCATACAGTAATTCTATGTTTTACTTTTTGAGGAAATATCAAAATGTTTTCCACATTGCCTAAAATTTTATAAGTTTCCCATTTCTCTGCATCCTTGTATTAGTCAGCCAAAGGGGTGCTGATGCAAAATACCAGAAATCAGTCAGTTTTTATAAAGGGTATTTATTAGTAGTAGAAACCCACAGTTACCAGGCCATAAGGCATAAGTTACTTCCCACACCAAAATTGATTGCCACATGTTGGAGCAAGATGGCTGCCAATGTCTTTGAGGGTTCAGGCTTCCTGGGTTCCTATCTTCCTGGGGCTTGCTTGTCTCTGGGCTCAGCTCCTCTTCTGTCTCCAGAAGATCAGCTGTAGAATATGAGGCACTTTAGGCTTTGTCTCTCTCCACAAAACCAGCTGTGAACTGTCAGGTGAACAGATCTTCTCTTCCCAAGTCCTTCTCTCCTTCCTCATGACCAAGATCCTCTGTGTGCTTACTTCCCCGGGCTCCAGCCTTAAAACTCAGCATCAGAACCCAGCATCAAATCTCCAACTAACTCTTCTGCTCTGCCATGTAGTTTTATCTCTGAATTCACACCAACCAAGGGGCGGGGGCTCAACATCTTACTGACATGGCCCAGTCAAAGCCCTAATCATAATTTAATCATGCCCAGAGGAACAGACCAGTTTACAAACATAATCCATATCTCATTTTGGAAATCATAACTATATCAAACTGCCACACTTGTCAATACTTATTTTCCATTTTTTGTTTTGTGTCTAATAATAGCCATCCAAGTGTGTTGAAGTGGTATTGCACTGTGGTTTTGATTTGTATAATCTTAGCGACAAATGATGTTGAGAGTTTTATCATGGGCTTATTGGCTATTTGTATATCATATTTTGAAAATTATTCAATGCTTTGTCCATTTTTTATTAAGTTGTCTTTTGGTTATTGACTTTTATCAATTTTTATATAATCTTGATATTTAATCCTTATCATATATGTGAGCTATAACCATTTTCTCCCATTATATAGGAAATTTTTTCACTTTCTTGATAATGCAACTTAACGCACATTTAAAAAATTTTTTATGAATATGAATTTATCTTTTTTTTCTTTTGTCGCTCTACCTTTTGGTGTCATATCTGAAAAGCCACTGCCTAACCCAAGGTTATGAAAATTAAGCCTCTGTTATATTCTAAGAATATTATGGCTTTAGCTCTTATATTTAGATCAACAATTTTAATTAATTTTTGTATATACCATGATGTATGGATCCAACTTCATTGTTTTGCACATTGACAGCAAGTTTTCCAAGCACCATTTGTTGAAATGACTCTTCCTTACCCATTGAAAAGACCTTTCATTCTTGTTGAAAATCATTTGTCCTTAGATATATGTGGGTTTGTCTTTGAGTCTCAATTTTATTCGCTTGGTCTATATGTCTATCCTTATGACAGTAGTGCATTATTTTGAGTACTGTAACTTTGTAACAATTTTTGACATCAGGAAAGTTGAGTCCTCCAACTTTGTTCTTTTTCATGATTGATTTGACAATTAGGAGCGTTCTGTGATTCCACATAAATTTGATGACACCTTCCCATTTCTGTGAAAAATGGTGGTGCTAAAATTCTTTTATATTTTTCTGTATCTTCTTTTATTTCTTTCCTTACAGTATCAAGGGACTTTGTATTCTTCCTTCCATTCCTTTCCAGAGTAAGCAGCTGCCATTGTTCTCATTCAGAGCTGACATCTGACAGCCATCCTGTTGTATGGCCCTTAAGTCTGGGCCTGATATGTCATGGCCCCTCAGTAACTGAAAGTTAAATAAATGGATTTGTTAAATAATAACTCAATTATTCACTCCTGCTTAATATATATCATTTCTTTCTTTCACTGATTTAGTAGGAAGCATGCCTTGAGGCCAATGCATGAGGTATCAAACTTGGGATCTGCCTGGATGGTGGTGAGTGTTGTGTAAGGTGCTTCTAATCTTGTTGGCTTTTTCTAGAGCTACTGTAGTGGACCCACAGAGCTTTTCCACTGCATTTTTTTGGATAAGAGTCCCCTTTTTGACTCAGTGTAGGATGTGGGAGCTGGAAAATGAGGGAAGGAGAAGATAACTTTGTCAGGCTTCTGATTCTATCAACTAGATGAAGGCACCAGAGATTGGGGCCGGGGTTTAAGAGCTCTTTCTGTGTGGCACATAATTTTGCTTTTGTTTGGGACCTCAAACATGAAACTTGAACACATTTTCTCAGGCTTAGACCTACAAGACACACTCAGGCTAAACATCTCATCTCTCATCTACACTTTCTTTTACATGCTTTCTAACTTTTATTCATAACTTCAATCTCTAATGCATGCTCTAGAAATTTATCTCAGCATATGACTGAAGATATGTAGTCCTATGTGAATGTGCACACTTTTTTGGAGTTGACTCCCCATCACTGCATGTGCTTAGTCTTACCTTTATCTTACAATTTTTTTTTCTAGCATACTCCTTCCCTATTTCAGGCCCTCGTTGCTGAAGTGAATTCTGCCAAAACCATCACATAATGCCCTAATTCAAAGGCTCCATAAACCATTTGCTTGTGAGCCTGTAAGGAACACAGGCACACTCATTTTTAATGTATTTTTTTATTGCTGCTTGCAAATTTCAAAGGCAAGAGGGAGTAGTTGTGACAGAGACCATATGGTCCACAAGTTAAAAAAATATTTCCTACCTGGCTCTTTAAGAAAAATTTTGCTGAACTCTCTACCAACTTGTGCTTTGGAGGACTTCTAGTGTCTACCACCCAAGCTACCTAAAGGCTAATAGATGTGAATATTCTCACTGTCCTGATTTTGTGATAATCAGGGCTGGCTAAACATTCACTGTATTAGAAACCATGCACATGTCCCCAGACCTAGTTTTTCTCCCTAGGCCTGGTTTTTAGAATGATAGTGATAAACCAAGCCTGATTTATTATATGACCATCCTGTATGGGAAATGACTGTAACTCTAGGCATCTTTGGTCAACTTTAAGAGATATAGTGGGGGGGGGGTGTGTGGATGTGGCTCAAATGGTTGGGCATCCATCTCCCATATGGAGGGACCTGGGTTAGATCCCCAGGACCTCTTGACAAAAATTAAAAAAAAGAAAAATATAGAAAGTGCACAGTCTGCCATGCCCTGTGTGCAGGTGCACCATCAGTCCCCGCAAGTGGGTGAGCCCCCCAGGCTCTGTGTGTGGGTTCACCATCAGACTTCTCAAGAGGGTGCTCCACCAGGTCCCACAAGTGGGTATGATGCCAGGCCCTGCATGCGGCTGAGCACCCCAGGCCCCGCGCATGGGTATGGCATCAGGCCCCATGAGTGGGTGCACTGCCAGGACCTGTGAGTGGGTGCACAGCCAGGCCCCACATGCAAGTGAGCCTCTCAGGCCCCATGCGTGAGTGAACCTCCAGGCCCCATGAGCAGGTGTGCCATCAGGCCCCGTGAGCCACGCAGTAAGATGATGACATAACAGTAGAGTGACACAAGGGAGAGCCAAGACGAGATGCACCAAAAAAAAACAGGAACTAAGGTGGCACAGGTGGTAGGATGCCTCTCTTACACATCAGAGGTTCGATGATCAAATCCTAGTGAAGACAAGAGGAGAAGGATGAGAAGAGAGGGCAGGAAATGGACACAGAGAGTTACCCAGCGAATGGACACAAAAACAGCAAAAACGGGGTGTGTGTAAAAACAGATAAAAGTTAGTAAATAAATAAATAAATCTTTAAAAAATAGTATAGGGGAGTAAGATATGGACTATAGTTAGTAGTAATACTTTGATGATGTGCTTTCATTATTTATTAACAAATGTTTCACAACAATGCAAAGTATTTGTGGTGGGGTGATGTATGGGAACCCTGTGTGATGTTATGCATGTTTGTTTTGTAAATTCTCAATGTTTACTAAACTCTTATTGTTTATATACGTTCATGTATGAATGACATACTTCAATTTTTTTTTAATGAAAAAAAGTAAATTTAGAAGAGGAAGTGCAAAATTTGTATAGTGAAAGCTACAAAACATTGCTGAAAGTAATTTAAAAAGACTTAAATAAATAGAAAGACATCTTTTTAAAAAAAATCCATTGCTATAAACTTACCTTTAATTTGCTAATCCAGAATTTTCCAGAGCTTAAACTACTCTGACAATAAATTAGGCACCTAGGATATTCGGTCACTAGTAGCCAGTAGCAGACTCCTTAATTTAATGCACCTCCCCCAGTACTTAATTTATTCCCTTGGAGCACCTCAGGGGAGGGGGGAGAGAAATGAGCAACGCTGGTTCAATTATCTCAACATTTTATTTCTAAATCTGTAGTGTGACCAGAAATATTTACTTTTCTTTTTGGAAAGAATTTATTTTCTCTAAGGAGAGAGACCTACTAATCAATGCACTAATAATATAAACAAAGTACCTTAAGGGTCAATCAGGAGCAAAATAAACTATTACAAAAATATTAACAAGCATTTTTTCTGAGTATAGGAAAAATATCCATATATGGATTTTCTATAATTAGAAAGCTAAGCAAGATCATTCAAAATTTTACTGAAAATTGTATTTTACATTGTAGCAGTTTGCTCTGAAGGATATGTTAATCTTTTAATGTAACTACCAAAGAAGAGGTAAATAGAAAAGATCCTGTATATACATAATTATGCTGTGTCATAAGCATGTTTCAAGAAAGCAAAACAAATTGTTTCATTGCAAATGAAAAAATAAAATAAAATAAAGGCCAATAGAGAACCCATTCACTTTGGCATACTCTCTCCTTGTATTTCCAAAATGCTCCTCACTAAGAAAATGCTATGTTGTCTGTTGTTTCCTTATGAATATCTTTGTTTTTCTTCTACTATTGGGGATGATATTTAAATGTCATGTTTGATTATATCATTTAATTGTTCTTTTTTATTTTAGTTTGTGTATTTAAAATTCTAAAAGCACAATTTAATGATTGTTCTTTAATTCATTTTTTAAAACATATTTTAATTGTTGTGACACATAGACACCTCAAAATCCCACATTTAAACACTTTCAAGTGTTCAATTTAGTGTTATTAATTACACTAAAAACATAGTGCTACCATCACCACTGCACATTACCAAAAGCTTTCCATCCCCCAAAGAGAAATGCTGTACCTTTTAAGCAGACTCTTAGAATAAACAAATATTCTAGATATCTCATGTAATTTAAATCATACAATATCTGCCTTTTTCTATTTATCTTATTTCATTTAGCATAGTATTTTTAAGGTTCATCCATGCCCTAGAAATGTACCAAAAATTGATAAGGACCTTTGATGCATAAAAGTTTATGTAGGTGAGGTCCAATGTATATTTTCTCTTCTGTTGCTCATGTTTTTGGTGTCATATCTAAGAATCTTTTACCAAATGCAAGGTATGAAGATTTACACATTTGCTATCTCCAAAGAGGCTTATAATTTGCTTTTGAGTCATTTTGTAGTTTATAGTGTGAGATGTGGGTCTAAATTCATTCTTTTTGGATGTGATGCTCCAACACCATGTCTTGAAGAGAATATTCCTTCCCCATTGAATGGACTTGGCATGCTTGTAAAACAAACAAATTGAACATAGCTGTCAGTGGTTATTTCTGAGCTCTTAATTCTATACCATTGGTCTATATGTCTATATTTATGCTAATAGAACTCTGTTTTTATTACTGTAGCTCTCTAATAATTTTGGAATACAGGAGTGTACAGCTTCTAAATTTTGTGCACATTTTAAAGATTATTTTGGTTCTTCCATAAGAAACTTATTTCATTTTCAGTTTTAGTTATTTATTTCTTCCCTATCTCTTTTTTTTTTCTTTTGTCATTCTAGTGAGAAGTTTGGAACAAAAGTATGTTGTTCCTTTAAAAGAAGCAGCTTTTGGTTTTGTTGATACTCTTGATTGTTTTCTAGTCTCTAATTTCTCTCCAATTTAATTTTCATTATTTCCTTCCTTCTACTAAATTTATTATTTTTAAAATACTCTTTTTCAATTTTTAAAGATATTTAGATTATATAAATGCTACATTAAAAATATAGGGGATTCTCAGATGTTCCACTCCCTACCCCTTCCACATTTTCCCACATTAACAACACCCTTCATTAGGGGGGTACCTTTGTTAAAATTGATGAACACATTTTGGAGCATTGCCACTAAGTGTAGATTATAGTTTAAATTGTAGTTTACATTCTCTTCTGTACAATTTTGTAAGTTATGCCAAGATATATAATGGCTTGTATCTGTCATTGCAATGTCATTTAGGACAATTCTCAAGTCCCCAAAATGTCCCCATATTACCCATGTTCTTCCCTTTCCATCCCCCCAGAACCTCCGGTGACCACTGCCTCCACATGAATGATAAAAGTTCTTCTATTCCAAGAATCACAATAAGTCTATTGTAGAATAGCACTAAGTCTACTCTAGTCCGTTGTTCATTCCCCAATCCTGAGTAATTGAGATGGTGATGCCCACTCTGCCTCTAATTGAGAGGAGGCTTAGATCCCATGGAACAGATGGATGGGACAATCTTGCTTGCAGTTGCAGACTTTCTCTGTTCCTTAGGATGATCTTTGTACATCATCATTTCCTTGTTAATTGTCCTAGAAGAGTCCATTGAGCTGGAGAGTAGGTGTTACAATTCTGTTGAGATTCAGGACCTGGCTGGCATATTAACAGCCCAAAAATTCAGTCTTTTGGACATACACTTATCAACTCTAGTATATTAACTATAGGTTCAATAGAAGGGGGAGAAGAGCCATATGTAGGGAAACCACAACTGAATCCAACTCTATCACAATGGGGAGCATAAATTCTAAAGTAGGGCCCACGGGCAGGGCAACAAACTTCTGAGTTGTCTGCACTGATTAAAGTGTCTGGATGTCTCCAGAGCCCTCAAGAGACCCACAATTTGGGGCAATATTTACTTTGCAGTCAATCACATCCTGCTAAGATGTGCATAAGCATAACCTCTGGAAAGACTTTCCAGACTCACTTTGAAGTCTCTTAGCCATATACACTCATTTGTCTTTACCCTTTCCCCCTTTTGATCAAGGTTTTTTCAGATGCATTGTGGGTTGATGCTTGAAAATAATCCCTCAGTGGTAGGGAGGCTCATCCCTGGGAGTCATGTCCTGTGCTGGAGGGAAGTTAATGCATTTATATGCTGAGTTTGGCTTAGAGAGAGGCCACATTTGAGCAACAAGGAAGCTCTCAGGAGGTAACCCTTAGACAACCTATAATACTAGGCTAAGTTTGAATTTCAAAAGTAAAAGTTCATATGTACAGTCATCAATATCAAGGGCCCATCAATGGTCCATCCTCCTTCCCTAGTCATTGCCAATGTCCTCGGGAGATTCTTGCTGTCCCATTAGAGAATGTTGCAGAGCTCCCCAGGATGGGAATTCAATTTTTTTTTTTTGGTTATTGTGTGAATCTCCACCCACCATGACAATGCCCCATGAACACTTGAACACATTTATGTGCTTTATAGGCATATCCCAAGTGAACCTCTTCCCATGCATCCCCCATCACTGGCACAGTGCACCAATGATCCTTTCCTGCCCCAGTTGTAACCCTTCTGTGATCCAAAACTTCTTCAAAAATAAGGCCAACAAAATAACCAAATACAATTAATAAGAAAAAGAAATAATGATACTTTAAAAAATAACAAATAAAATACAAAAAAAATTTTAAAACAATTTTGGAATTATAAAAAATAATTAAAAATATAAAATTTAAAATTTGCATTATGTCTTTCATCATTATAAGATTTGTTGTCTTGTATGTACAGTGACATTTTCTTCCATTTATTCCCCTGGTGCCTTAATTTTTCATTTTGTCTTCAAGGAAGTTTTAGGTTACAGAAAATTCACATACAGAATATAGGAAATTCCCATATACCCAACATCCTCACCCATTTCCCCTTTCCCTATTAATAACATTTTATATGTGGATGGTACATTTGATACAATTGATGTACAAATATTGAAACATAGCTCCTAATCATGGTCAATGGTTTACATTATGGTTTACATTTTGGACAATGCATTTTTATAAATTTTGATGAAATATAACATGGTCTGTATCCACCATTGCAAGATCATGTAGAACAGTTCCATTGCCTCCAAAATGTTCCATATTCCATATATTCTATTCCTCCCCCTGCCTCCCCTCAGGACCCACGGCAAGCCCCACACTTCACTCCTTGGAGAACAAGACTCATAGTTACTTGCAACAACATTGAGGGCTTGACATACGGGTCTGTCTTCCCCTATTAGGCACTGCCTATGCTCTTGAGAGACTCCCAACCCTCCATTTAAGAACATAGCAGGACTCCACAGGATGGGAGTCCAATACATTCCTGCTCATTATGTCTGTCTCTACCCATTGATAAAACACACTATGATAAGATGAACTCTCATATACTCCCTAGAAACCTGTTCAAGGTATTCCCTGTACTGCATGCCCTCCACATCCAGCACCCTAAACTAATAACCTTCACCTGCCATACCTTCCAAAAAAACACTCCAAACATTGTAGTTTCAACCACACATCCATAAATTCTGCAGAGTTCACCTGCTTCCTTCCGCAACCCTCCCCTCAGTACAATGGACAGTCAAAACCAATCTTCCCACACTATCCCCTTCACAGACCAGCACTTCCAAGCCCAATAGCATGACTGCACCACTGTCATGCACATCCATTACACAACTACACCCTTCCAAATTATCATAGATTCTGCCCATATGGGAATTGGCTCACAACACTCTACTCCTTTCTAACTCCTATAAACCTCTCTTCCAGACTCTAGCTCAATTTGCTTAATTCATATCATTGAGGTCATGTAATACTTGTCTTTCAGTGCCTGGCTTCTTTCATTCAAAGATCTTAAAGATGCATCCATCCATTCTATTCCATGTGTTAATACTGCATTTCTTCTTACAACTGAATAATATTCTATTATATATATATACCACAATTTCTTTATCAAGTCATCTCTTCATGGACATTTGGATTGCTTCCAATATTTGGTAATAGTGAATAATGCCACTATGAACTTTGGTGTGCTTATACTGTTGGTTTCCATGCTTACAATTATTCTGGATATATACCCAGCAGTAGGATTGCTAGATCATATGGCCATTCTACAGTTAGCTATCTGCGGAACCAACAAACTGTTCTCCACAATGGCTGCACCACTCTACATTCCCATCAGCAGTGAATAAGAGTTCCTATTCTCCCACATCCTCTCCAAAACTTGTAGTACTCTATTTTCCTAATAACTGCCAGTCTAATGGGTGTAAGATGATATCCCATTGAACTTTTGATTTGCATTTCCCTAATAACTAGTGATGTTGAGCATCTTTTCATGTGCTACTTATTCATTTGCATTTCTTCTTTGGAAAAGTGTCTATTGAAATCACTTGCCCATTTTTTAAATGGGTTGTATGTCTTTATTTTTGAGGTGCAGAATTTCTAAATATATGCTGGATGTTAAAAAATTAACAGATATATGGTTACCAAATATTTTCTCCCATTGGATAGGCTACCTTTTCACTTTCTTGACAAACTACTTTGAAGTGCAAAAGTTTTTAATTTTGAGGATGACCTATTTATCTTTTTTTTCCCATTGCTTGTGCTTTGGATATAAAGTTCACATAACCATTTTCTGTAGATGCTTCCCTACATTATCTTTCATGATCTTTATGGACTTGTTTCTTGTGCTTAGATCTTTGATCCATCTTGAATTAATTTTTGTATAAGGTGTGTAATGGTGTTATTCTCTCATTCTTTTAGCTATGGATATCCAGTTATCCAAATACCATTTGTTAAAGAGGCCATTTTCTCCCAGTTGATGGGCTTTGTCACCTTGTTTAATATCAGATGACTGTATATGTGAAGGATCTTTATCAGAACTCTCAGGTCGAGTCCTTGGTCAGTATGTATATCCTTATGCCAATACCACGAAGTTTTGATCACTGTAGCTTTTCACTATGTTTTAAAGCCAGGAAGTGTGATTCTTCCAATTTAATTTTTCTTTTTCAATGTCTTTTTCAATACATCTCTGGCTATTTGGGGCACCTGTCCTTCCAAATAAAATTCATAGTTAGCTTTTCCAATTCAATAAATTTTTATTGGGATTGTGTTAAATCTGTGAATCAGTTTGGGTAGGATCGACATCTTAATGATTTTTAGTCCTCCTATCCATGAACAGGGAATATTCTTCCATTCATTTAGGTCTTATTTGATTTCCTTTAGCAGTGTTGTGTAGTTTTCTACATACAAGTCATTTACATCTTTAGTTAAATTTATTCCTAGGTATTTGTTTCTTTTAGTTGCTATTGTAAATGGCATTTTTTTCTTAATTTCCCCTCAGATTGCTCATTATTGGTGTAAAGAAATTCTATTGTTTTTTGCACATTGTTCTTATAACCTGACACTTTTCTGAACTCATTTATAATCTCTAAGAGCTTTGATGTAGATTTCTCAGGGCTTTCTATGTATAGGATCATGTCATCTGTACATAGTGAATATTTTACTTCTTCCTTTCCAATTTGGATGCTTTTATATCTTTTTCTTGCTTAAGTGCTTGAGCAAGTACTTCTAACACAATGATATATAAGAGTGGTGGAACTGGGCATCGTTGTCTTGTTCCAGATCTTACAGGGAAGTCTTTTAGGATTTCAACATTGAATATGATGTGAGCTGTGGGGTTTTTGTATATCCTCTTTTTTATCTTGTTGAGATAGTTTCCTTCTATTCCTATCTTTTGAAGTGTTTTTTCAGGAAAGGGTGTTGTATTTTTTTCAAGTGCTTTTTCTACATCTGTACAAAGGATGATGTCATTTTTTTAAATTTCAATCTTTTTATAATGTGTATTACATTGATTGATTTTCTTATATTGGATCATCCTTGCATGCGAGAGATTAAATCCACTTGGTCATGGTGTATAATTCATTTGATTTGTTGTTGAATACGACTGGGGAGTATTTTGTTGAGGATTTTAGCATCTAGGTTCATTAGGGAGATTGAGTTATAATTTTCTTTTCTTGTGGCATCTTTGTTTGGCTGTGGCATTAGAGTGAAGTTGGTGTCATAGAATGAGTTAGGCAATGATCCTTCCACTTTTATTTTTTGGAAAAGTTAAAGCAGGATTGATATTAGTTCTTTTTGAAAACCAATTTGGTAGAATTCACCGGTGAAGCCATCTGGTCATTGGCTCTTCTTATTTGGGAGGTTTTTAATGATTAATTCTTTCTTGTTACTTGTGATTGTTCTGTTGATTTCATCAATTTCTTCTTTTGTTAATGTAAGGTGCTTGTGTGTTTCTAGGAATTTGTCCATTTCCTCTAAACTACCCACCTTGTTGGCATATAATTTTTCAAAGTATTCTCTTATGATACTTTTCATTTCTGTGGTGTCATGGTTATATCTCCTTCATCATTTCTTATTTTATGTTTTTCCACCTTCTCTCTTCTTTTCTCTGTTAGTCTAGATGAGTGTTTGTCAATTTTATTAATCTCTTCAAAGAATTAGCCTTTTGTTTTGTTAATTTTCTTCTAGTGCTTTCTTTATTTCAATTTCATTTATTTCTGCTCTACTCTTTGTTCCTTCTTTTTACTTGCTTTTGGGTTAGTTTATTGTTCATTATCTAATTCTTCCAGGTGTTCAGTTATGTCTTTGATTTTAGCTTATTCTTCCTTTTTAAGGTAGGCATTTCTAGCTATGAATATCCTTCTCATTAAAGCTTTTGTTACATCCCATAAGTTTTGATATTTTATGTTGTATTTTTCATTCTTTTCAAAGTAATTATTGATTTTGTTTGCAATTTCTTCCTTGACCCACTGATTGTCTAATAGTGTGTTGTTTATCTTCCATAACTTTTTACATAATCTGCTTCACTGTCCCTTAGTGATTTCCAGCTTCATTCCTTTGTAGTCAGAGAATTACTTTGTATAATTTCAATATTTCTCTATTTATTGAGAGTTGTTCCATGACCTAGCATGTGTTCTATCCTGGAAAATGATCCATGTGTGCTTGAGAAGAATGTATATACCACTGTATTTATATATTGGTTCTGTATATGTCTATTAGGTCCACATCCTCTTATGTATTATTTAATATCTCTGTTTTTTTTAATTGATCCTCTGTCAAGATCTTATGTCTAATGGTGATAATGGTGTATTAAAATTCTCCACAATAATTGTAGAGACATCTATTTTTCCATTTAGTTTTTCCACTGTTTGCCTCATATATTTTGAGGCACCCTGGTTAGGTACATAAATATTTATGATTCTTCTTTCTTCTTGATAGATTACACCTTTTATTAATATATCTTGTCCTTCTTTGTCTCTTACAATAGTTTGACATTTAAAGTCTGTTTTGTCCAATATTGGTGTAGCTTCTCCTGCCCTTTTCTAGTTACTGATTTCATGTAAATTTTTTCTAACCATTCACTTTCAGCCTCCCTGTGTCTCTGGGTATAAGGTCAGTTTCTTGTATACAGCTTATAAATGGGTCATATTTTCTTATCCAGTCTGCAAATCTGTGTCTCTTGACTGGAGAGTTTAGTCCATTACAATTCAATGTTTTTACTGTCAAGGAATTACTTACATTACCCATATGTCCTTTATGTTTATGTATACCGTATGTTGTGTGTGCTTTTTCTCTTTTTAGATGTTTTTACTCTGTCCTCCAACTCTCTATCCTGTTTTATTATTTTAAACCTGCATAAATCCTTTAATACTTTTTGAAGGACAGATTTCTTATTGACAGACTCTCTTAATTTCTGTTTATCTGTGAATACTTTGATCTCTCCCTCATTTTGGAATATCAGCTTTGCTGGATAGAGAATTCTTGGCTGGAAGTTTTTTCTTTTGTCACCTTAACTATTGTCATACCACTGCCTTCTTGATTCCATGATTTCAGATGAGAAATCAGCACTTAATCTTATTGAGTTTACCTTTTATGTGATGGCACTCTTTTCTCTTGCTGCTTCTGGTATTATCTCTTTGTGTTGAGCATTGGACAACTTGACAAGTATATGTCTTGGAGAAGTCCTGTTAGTATTTATACTTTTTGGGTTGTTCTTCACTTCACGGACATCACCCTCTGGGATGCCTATAATATGTATGTTTTTGCACTTTATGTTGGCATTCAAATCCTTAAGTCCTGTTAGATTTTTTCTATCTTTTCATCTCTCTGTTCTACTACCTGTCTGATTTCTGTTTTGCTGTCTTCTGCATCATTGATTATTTCCTCTGTCTGTTCAAATCTGCTGTTATGTGTTTCCAGTGTATTTTTTATTTCTTGCATTGTGCCATTCATCACCATCAGGTCCATTTTCTTTTTATGTATGTTTACAATTTCTTCAGTATGTTCCCCCAGTGTCTTCTTAATATCCTTTATCTCTTCCTTAACTTCATTAAGTTGATTCATGATATTAGTTTGAACATCTGTGATTAGTTGTTCCACATTCTGTATTTCCTCCTGTTTTTTAGTTTGCTCATTAGACTGGGCCATGTCTTCCTGTTTCTTAGTATGACTTGTAATTTTTTGTTGATGTCTAGGCATCTGTTTATCTTGATTGGCTTATTTTGTTTTTAGCTTCCCTTTCGACTCTATGGTTTTTTGTTGTTGTTGTTTCTTTGTGTGTGGTAAGGTTGATCCTTGTAATTTGGTATCTCTTCTTCTATATCCTTGCAGTTGTTTGTATTCCCTTGAAAAAAATATTAGGAGCAGAGAAAAGGAAAGAGCTAAGAAAAGAAAAATAATAATATTAATAACACAAAATGATAGAACTAGAACCATTTAAGAGCTAGGAACCTAAGCAATACAAGTGAAAAATCATAAAAAATACAGAGGAATAAGAATAAAAAGAGGTGTAATAGAAAAAATTAAACAAGAAACTAAATAAAGAGAAAAATTAAATGAATTGAAAAGCCAGAGAGATGAGCAGAAAAAAATACAAGAAACAAAAGAGAGAGAAAAAAATTAGAATGAATAAAAGTCCAGACAGATGAGAAGAGAATAGAAGGAGAAAAAAAAAAAAAAAAAAAAAAAAAAAGAGAGAGGAATAGGAAAAAGGAAGACCAAACAAGATGTAGTAGAATGGAAGAAAAACAACAGAAGTCAGAAGACAGAAAAATGAAGGAAAGAAGAAAAATAAATTGGGTTGTTGAAATAAGTTGCTTCACTTAACATAATGTCCTCCAGGTCCATCCACGTTTTCATATGTTTCACTACTTCATTTCTTCTTACCACTGCATAATATTCTATTGTGTTTATACAACACAATTTGTTTATCCATTCACCAGTTGATGGACACCTTGGTTGTTTCCAACTTTTGCCTATCTATCATGGATAATGCTGCTATAAACATTGTTGTGCAGATATCTATTCATGTCACTACTCTCAGTTCTTTGGGGAATATACTAAGCAATGGTATTGCCAGGTCCAATGGCAAGTCTATATTCAACTTCGTTAACAACTGCCAAACAGTCTTCACAGTGGCAGTACCATTCTACCTTCCCAACAGTGAATAAGCATTCATATCTCTCCATATCCTCATTAATATTTACAGTTTTCCAACTTTTTAATTGTGGCCAGTCTAATAGGTGTGAAATGATTTCTCATTGTAATTTTGATTTGTATCTCTCTAATCGCTAGTGATGTTGACCATTTTTTTTCATGTGTTTCTTTGCCATTAATATTTCTTCTTTGGACAGTTTTCTTTTCAAGTCTTTTGTCCATTTTTTTAATTGAATACATTGTCTTTGTATCATTGAGTTCTATGATTTCTTTATATATCATAGATATTAAACTCTTATCAGATATGTGATTACCAAATATTTTCTCCGATTGAATCACCTGCCTTTTCACCCTTTCAGCTAAGTCCTTTGAGATGCAAAGTGTTGAATTTTGAGGAGGTCCTATTTATCTATTTTTTCTTTTGTTCCTTGAGCTTTAGGCATTTTAAGAAACTACTGCTTACCATAAAATCTTGAAGATATGTTCCTACATTTTCTAATAGGAGTTTTATGATTTTTGTTTTTATATTTAAGTCCTTGATCCATTTTGAGTTAATTTTTTTTTTTTTTTTTGTATAAGGTGTGAGATATAGGTCCTCTTTCTTTCTTTTGGTTATAGCTATTCAGTTCTCCCAGCATCATTTGTTGAATAGACTGTTCTGGCCCAGTTGGGTGGGCTAAACAGCCTTGTCAAAATCTCTTGACTGTAGATGAGAGGGTCAATTTCTGAGTTCTTGATTTGGTTCCTTTGGTCAATCTGTTGGTCCGACTGCCAGTATCATGCTGCTTTTATCACTGAAGCTAAGTAATATGATTTAAGGTCAGGAAGTGAGAGTCCTCCAACTTTGTTCTTCTTTTTAAAGATATTTTTCACTATTCTGGGTTCCTTATCCTTCTTAATAAATTTGGTTAGTGGCCTTTTGATTTCTGCAATAAAGGCTTTTGGGATTTTTATTGGGATCGTGTTGAATCTGTAAATCAGTTTTGGTAGAATTGACATCTTAACAATATTTAGTCTTCCAATCCACGAACATTGATTATCCTCCATTTATTTGTCTTCTTCAGTTTCTTTTAGAAATGTTTTGCAGTTTTCTGAATACAGATACTTTATGTCCTAGGTTAAGTTTATTCCAAATTATTTTATTGTTTTAGATGCTATTATAAATTGATTAATTTTTTTGCTTTCCTCCTCAGATTGCACATCACTAGTGCATAGAAACGCTATTGATTTTCACGTATTAACCTTGTATCCCTCCACTTTGCTGGACTATTTTAAGAATTCTAGTGGTTTTGTTGTGGATTTTTCAGGATTTTCTAGATATAAGATCATGTCATCAGTGAATAGTGAGAGTCTGAGTTCTTCCTTTCCTATTTGGGTGCTTTTATTTCTTTATCTAGCCAAATGGCTCTAGCTAGATCTTCTAGCACAATATTGTGTAATAACGTTGATGGTGGGCATCCTTTTCTTCTTCTTGATCTCAGCGGGAAAGCTTTTGGTCTTTTACCATTGAGTACAATGCTGTCTGTATATTTTTCACATGTGCACTTTACCGTATTGAGAAAGATTCCTTCCAATTCTATATTTTGGTGTGTTTTTATAAAGAAAGGGTACTATATTTTGCCAAATGCCTTTTCTGCATCTATCAAAAGGATCATCTGATTTTTTTTCTTCAATATCAATGTGGTTTATTATGCTAATTGATTTTCTTGTGTTGGACCACCATTGAATACCTAGGATAAAACCCACTTGATCGTGGTGTATAATTATTTTAATGTGCTTTTGGGTTCTGTTTGAAAGTATTTTGTTGAGGATTTTTGTGTCTGTATTTTTTAGAGATATTGGTCTGTAATTTTCTTTTATAGTATCTTTATCTGTTTTTAGTATAAAGGTGATGTTGGCTTCATAGAATGAATTTGGCAGCATTCTTTCTTGTTCAATATTTTGGAAGAGCTTGAATAAGATAAGTATTAGTTCATCTTTGAATGACTGGTTGAATTCACCTGTGAAGCCATCTGGCCCCAGGATTTTCATCTTTGAAAATGATTGTTTCAACCTCTTCACTTGTTATTGATTTGTTGATGTCTTCTATTTCTTCTAAAGTCAGCATAGGTGGCTCATGTGTTTCCAGGAATTTGTCCATCTCATCTACATTTTCTAGTTTTTTGGCATAAAGTTGTTCATAGTATCCTCTTATGATCTCTCTTATTTCTATGGGGTAAATGGCAATGTACCCTCTCTCATTTCTTATTTTATTTATTTGTGACTTTTCTCTTCGACAGTCTAGCTAAGGGTTTGTCGATTTTGTTGATCTCAAAGAATCAATTTTTGGTTTACTTGATTCTCTCTATTGATTTTTTTTTTGTTTTCAATTTCATTAATTTCTGCTCTGATCTTTACTATTTCTTTCCTTTGGCTTGGTTTGGGATTGGTTTGCTGTTCATTTTCAATTTCTTCCAGGTGTGCAATTGGATCTTCAATTTTTGCTCTTTCTTCTTTTTTAATGTAAGCATTGAAGGCTATAAATTTTCCTCTCAGCACTGCCTTTGTGGGTGTCCCATAGGTTTTAATATGTTGTGTTCCCATTTTCATTCATCTCAAGATATTTCCTAAATTCTCTTGCAATTTCTTCTTTGACCCACTGGGTGATTAAGAGTGGGTTGTTGTTCTACATATATTTATGAATTTTCCTTTTTTCTTTTCATTTTTGATTTCCAATTTCATTCCTTTATGATCAGAGAAAATGTTTTGTATAATTTCAATATTTTTAAATTTATTGAGACTTGTCTTGTGACCCAATATATAGTTTATCTTGGAGAAGGATCCATGAGCACTTAAAAAGAATGTATACCCTGCGGTTTGGGGTACAATGATCTATAGTTATCTGTTATGTCTAGTACATTTATCATATTATTCAACTTCTCTGTTTCTTTATTTATCCTCTGTCCAGATATTCTATCTAAAATTGAGAATTGTGTATTGAAACCTCCAACTATTATTGTAGAAGCATCTATTTCTCCCTTCAGCTTTGACAGTTTATGCCTCATGTATCTCGGGGCACTTAAGTTAGGTGCATAAATATTTAGAATAGTTATTTCTTCTGGTTCAATTGCCCTATTTATTAATATATAATAACTTTCTCCATCCCTTATAAAAGTTTTGCATTTAAAATCTATTTTGTCTGATATTAGTATTGCTACCCTATCTTTTTTTTTTTTTTGTTACTATTTGCATGGAATATCTTTTTCCAACTTTTCACTTTTAGCCTGGTTGTATCCTTACATCTGAGGTGAGTCATTAATAGAAAACATATAGATGGATCATATTATTTAATCCATGCTATCAGTCTGTGTCTTTTGACTGAGGAGTTCAAGCCATTAACATTCAATGTTACAACTGTAAAGACATTAATTACTTCATCCATTTTGACTTTTGGCTTTCAGTTGAAATGTCATATTATATTTTTCACTTTCTAATATTCTTCATTTCTGCACTGTTCTCCAAGTTTCTCACCTTTGACTTTTTCCTTTCAGGCTGCAGCACTCCCTTTAGTATCTCTTGTAATTCTGGTCTTTTGATATCATATTCTATCAGTTTTTGTTTGTTTTGAACTCACCCTCATTTTTGAAGGCCTGCTTTGCTGGATACAGAATTCTTGGCTGGCATTTTTTCTCTTTCAATACCTTAATTACATCATACTAATTTCTTCTCTCGTCCATGGTTTCTGATGAGAGGTCAGCACTTAATCTTACCAAGTTTCCCTTGTATGTGTTGCTTTGCTTTTCTCTTGCTGCTTTCAAAATCTTCTCTTTATCTCTGATATTTGTTATTCTGAATAGTAGGTGTCTCAGGTTAGGTCTATTCATGTTTATTCTGTTTGACGTGCATTGTCCTTCTTGGACATTGATATTTATGTCTTTCAAAAGGATAGGGAAGTTTTGAGTCATTATTTCTTCAAATATTCTTTTTGCCCCTTTTCCATTTTCTTCTCTTTCTGGGATGCCGGTAATTCCTATGCTTTTGCATTTCATGTCATTTAATTCCCTGAGACCCTGTTCCATTTTTTCCATTCTTTTTTATTTCTGTTCTCCTGTCTTTTCCAGTTCAGAGGTTCTGTCTTCAAAATCATTAATTCTGTCTTCAAGTATTTCAAATCTGCACTTATGCACCTCTAATGTATTTTTAATACATTGTCTGTTATGTCTTTCATTCCCATAATGTCATTTACTTTTCTTTGCAGACTTTCTAATTGTTCTTTATGCTCACCCAGTGTCTTCTTAATATCTTTTGTCTCTTTACTCATATTTTCTTTCAATTATTTAAAATGATTTATGAGAGTTGTGTGATTATCATTGATTAATTGTCTCAATTCCTGAATCTCTTCAGGATATTAGGTTTGTTCTTTTGGCTGGGCCATCTCTTCCTGTCCCCTAGTATGGCTTGTAATTTTTTGCTGCTATCTGGGTATCTGATATGTTGGTGAATATACTCAGATGGCCAATTTCTCTTTCTTGCCTATTGTTATTATTTTTTTCATGGCACCTTTACATTTGGTTCAACTTATCCTAAGTCTTTGAAATTGCCCAGTTTAAGTTACCAAAAATCATGCCTGGGACTTTCTAATGAGGTGCAGACATTCTCCCAGGGGTTGAGTAAGAGAGCTCTAAAAGCAATTTCTGTCCATGTAATTTCCAGACCTGCTAGCAGATGGTGCATGTTAGCACACATTTCCACAGAGGTGTATCTCTCAGTATTCCTTTGTTTTCATCCATAAAAGCAGAGATTCAAAGTGGGCTCCACTGATTGAATTCACTGAAGAAAAGCCCCTTTTCTTTTCCCTTTTCTCTTGCAAGAGCTGGCAGGGTGGAAGACATCTGGTCTCCTCTCAGTCAGCTTCAGGGCACCATGGGTTTTACTGCCACTGAATATCTCAGGGGTAAGGGAGGGGAGCACTTCCCTGTGGCCTGGTAGGTTTACTAACTCACAGTTTGTTGTTTTGGTTTCTTTGTCTCTTTGTCCCTTGACCTCCTGGGAGTTGTGAAGTGCTGTCCTGATCTGCTGACCCCCAAATTCGGACACTCTGGCAGCTTTAGATTTTTTCTCCATTGTTTTTGTTAGAGCACTGAGCCTTATTTGATAACAAATGCCATGTTACTGCAATTCCCTCTCATATCTTTTTATGTATGTTTTACAATTTCTTCAATATGTTCCCCCAGTGTCTTCTTAATATCCTGTATCTCTTCCTTCAGTTCATTTAGTTGATTCATGATATTTGTTTGGATATCCTTGATTAGTTGCTCCAAGTTTTTCATCTTCACCTTTTTTTTAGTTTGTTCATTAGAGTGGGCCATGTCTTCCTTTTTCTTAGTATGGCTTTCAATATTTTTGTATAGGGATCTATTTATCTTGATGGACATATTCAGGTTGTTAGCTTCTCTTTTTACTCTGGAGTTTCATTTTGTTTTGTTTTGCTTTATTGTTCCTTTTTGACACATGTTTCCACTTATTCCATATCCTTGTAGTGGTCTGTGTTACCCTGAAAAATATTAAGACCATAGAAAAAGAAAGAGAGAAGAGAAAAAGATTAATAGTAGTAATAAAAAAAGATAGAAAAGGAACCATAAAAATCCAGGAAAATAAATAAGTAGTAAGAATGAGATATCATAAAAAATACAAAGGAATAAGAATAAAAAAGGTGGAAGAAAAAAATGAAGCAAGAAAAAAATAGAAAATAAAAAACTGAAAAATCATGTAAAAGAAAAGCAGTGAAAGGGACAAATGAAAGAAAATAAATAAAGAAAGAAACTAAGGTTAAAAAATAATGAAAAGAAAAAAGAAGACAAAGAGAAAACTACAACAACAACAACAAAAAAACCAAAACAAGGAAAAACAGGCTTCCCCCTTAGGCCACTAGTAACTGTCTCCAGCTGTTGGGGCTCATCAATCAATTACCCTCCAGCCTTCCTTCCACAGGTAAGAAACCCAGTTTTAGTGAATAAAAATAGAAAAAGTAATAATAAAATAAAAAATAACAGATTGAAACAACTAAAACAGACTAAAATAATCTCAGTTTATCTGTTCCCTGTAATAAAGTGTAAGCTGGGTGCCTGGCAACACAGTTGATCACTTTTTGGATCTCCTCTATTAGGAGGTACCTGGAATAGAATCTGAAACTTAGTATATGTGAAGCAGTCATTCCTACATGAGCTACACCTACTCCACATGTTAGGTAAGCTTTAGAAAAAAAAAACTGGTTCTCCCTGACCCTTTCCCTCAGGTGAATTGGGCTCCTAACAGTTTGCTGGCTATCTCTCCTGCTTCCTTCTTTCCAGGGCTGGTTAGACACCTGTCTCTGCCTACCTCTCACTGACCTAGTTCTTCTCTCTCCCAAGGTGCCCAGGTATCACAGCCTCCTAGCTCAGATCCCCCTCCTCTCTCACTGGGGCTGCTTCAGTGCTGGCTGGGGTCTTTTATGAGAGTCAAAGAGGACTCAGGTGGCCAAACTCACTGAAGTAAAACCTATTTCTGCCCTCTGCCAGACAACTCTTCTTCTCAGGGATGAGAATATTCTTTTTACACTCAGGTGGCTACAGTGAGACGGAGATTTTACCAAGGTATTCACTTTGAGGGTTTGGTATATGGGCCTTTCCCAGCCACAGGCATGAGTAATTGATATTTTTCATTTTTGAGACCTGCTTTTCAAAAATTACTAAAGGAAGTTCTGCAGCTTGAAAGGACAAATCAGGATAGAGAAGGCTTGAGGAGACTGTAGAAGAGTATTATTAAGAATAACTAAAATAGCCTACATCCATTGCCACAATGGTAATATTTTTGGTAATCTGGGCACCTCTTAAAATATATTTGTATATATATGAATAACATTTTTGTAAGCAAATGCACATATATGCATACATATTTATATATCATTTTACAAATAGTGGTATGTATTGTGAGGGTTTTGATTTTTACCCACAGTAAAAAATAAATAAATAAATAAATAAATAAATAAATAAATAAATAAAACCACAAAAATAAAAATAAAAACAAAATAAGAAATATAGAAACATAAAGAAAATATGGCTAATTTAAATACTGTTTTGACAGTAATAACATTGAATGTTAAAGGTTAAACTTTCCCATCAATAAGGACAAATTGGCAAAATGGATAAGGATCTATGACCCATCTATATGCTCTCTAAAAGAAACTCACCTTAAAGCCAGGGACACAAGGAGGTTGCAAGTGAACTCATGGAAAATGATTCTATATGCAAACAATAACAACAACAACAAAAAATACCCCACCTGGAATAGCTATACTAATATCAGACAAAAAAAGACTTTAAATGCAAAATTGTTGTAAGAGACAAAGAAGGATACTATGCATTAATAAAAGGGGTAATCTATCAAGAAGAAATATCATAACTATTTATGCACCTAACCAGGATGCCCCAAAAGCCATAAGGAAAAAAATGGAAAATCAAAGTGGAGAAAGAGATGCCTCTACAGTTATAGTGAGGGAATTTAATACATCATTGTAACCATTCAACAGACATCCTGACAGAGGGTCAATAAAGAAACAGAAACCTTGAATACTACATAGAGGACTTAGACCTCATAAACATATATAGAACACTATACAATGTAATTACACAATACATTATTTTCAATGGATCATTCTCTAGGATAGACCACATGCAAGGTCACAGACCAACACTTAACAAATACAAAAAGATTGAAATTATACAAAGTAATTTCTTGACTACAATAGAATGAAGCTGGAAATCATTAATGGGCAGAGAACCAGTATAAGCACAAAGATATGAAAGTTAAATAACTCACTCTTAGACTATCAGTGGGTGTATTAGTCAGCATTCTCTAGGAAAACAGAATCAACAAGAGATATCTGTTGATTTTATAAAATTCTGTCACATGACTGTAGGAATGTATAAGTCCAGATTCCACAGGCAGTCTACAAACCAGGTGTTCTGATGAAAGTACAATGAAGGTCCTTGATGAGTTTCTGGGAGATGTTGCGTGTCCAAAGTTGAGCTGGAAATTCTCTCTGAAAGCTGAAATCATTTTAAGGCATTCAACTGATTGTATAAAACATCATGCATTGCTGATGTCAATCTCTCTGATTGATTGTAGATGTAATTCAGCATTCTATGCAGTAAACTCACTGATGACTAAGGCCGATAAATGTCTTGTATTACAATTAGCCCAGTGCTTGCTTGACCAAACAACTGGGCACAATTACCTGGCTGAATTGACACATTAGCCTACCATCACAGTCTACCCCTTGTCAACTCTGCAACCACACACATTACCTTAAACCATACTTAGTCTCTAAGTAAAAACAAAAACAGATATATATATATATATATATCTGTTTTTATAAATATATATCCACCTAACAATGTTCAACTCTCTTGTGAACAGCTGGAAATACATTAATTCCCTAGAGAATAAAGTGAAAAACCTTGGGTAATATTCATTCTTAAACATGACATCCTTAAACATTATTACATGAAACTAATACAACTTCTCAAATGATAAAGGAAAAGGTTAGGAAAGAAAACAAGGATATTCATTTCTTGCACATATACAATTATATTCATAACAAAATAAGGAAGAAAGTTTCATGACTATTGCATTCCTTGTTTCTGTAACTGGTCATGGGGTTGAAGTTCATATTTATCATTGGCATCTTCCACTACCCATTCCATGCTCCCATTACCCTCAGCAAGCAGTTCAGCTGGCTGTGGTTCTTTGCCTGGTGGTGGGACCAAAACTTTCATTTCTGAAGATTCTGGGCCATTGTTAGTTCTTCTTCAGTTGGGTTGTTGCAATTTTCCATTGATTTTAATCACAGGGCATGGTGGTACTAAGAGACACCCTAGAGGATCTCCTGTATTCCAGGCAAACTCTTCATTACCTCCATTATGTAGATCCAGTTTTATTTCCCCTTGATAGTCAATCACCCAAGCCAGTACAATAATTCCCTTCTTTGCTTTTTGACTCAGAGTTAAGAGGAGCCAAAAATGGCCAGGTGGCAGTCTTAACTTTCAGGTCAATGGAACCATTGTTGCGTTCCCTGGTGGCAGCACTTCTCCTTTTGAAACTAAGACCTGTAGAACAGCAGAGCTTAAGGTTGCAGTGACATGAAGCAAAAATTTTCCTCTCATGTCCACCCCTTAATTCCTGGACCCATGAATCCTGGCTATGGGAGAAACAGCAGCATAGAGTGGATGCTGATTTAGAGCATACATAGCCTCCTGGAGAACATTGCTCCAACCCAGCAAGATATTGCAACCTAGTTGCTGCCATAGTTGAGTCTTCAAAAGGCCATTCCACTGTTCTATCAATTCAACTGCTTCAGGATGATGGGGAACATGGTAAGATCAGTGAATTCCTGGCATGTGCCCATTCCCACACACCATTTGCTATGAACTGAGTTCCTTGATCAAAAGCAATGTTGTGTGGAATGTCATGGCAGTAGATAAGACATTCAGTAAGTCCATGAATGGTAGTTTTGGAAGAAGCATTGCATGCAGGAAATGCAAGCCCATATCCAGAGTATGTGTCAATTCCAGTTAAAACAAATTGCTGCCCCTTCCATGGTGGAATTTGTCCAATGTAATCAACTAGACACCCAGGTAGCAGGCTGATCAACTTGGATAATTGTGCTATATCAGAGGCTGAGTGTGGGTCTCTGCTGCTGGCAGATTGGGCCCTCAGCAGTGGCTGTAGCCAATTCAGCCTTGGTGAGGGGAAGTCCATGTTGCTGAGCCAATGCATAATATCCATCCATCTCTCCATGGCCACTTTGTTCATAAGCCCATAGTGCAATGATGGGAATGACTGGGGAAGGAGGTTAAGAGTTAGCCACAGAGTGGGCCATCTTATTCAGTTGATTATTAAAAATTTCCTCTGCTGAAATCACCTTCTAATGAGCTTTCACATGGGAAACAAATATTTTCATGTTTTTTGTCCACTTTCAAAGGTCTATCCACATACCTCTCCCCAGACCTATTTGCCACCAATTTTCCAATCATGTTCTTTCCAAGTTCCTGAACATCCAGTCAAGCCATTGGCAACTGGACCATGAATCAGTGTACAAATGCACCTCTGCCTATTTCTCTTTCTAAGCAAAAATGAACAACCAGAGGCATTGCTCAAAGTTCTGCCAACTGGGAGCATTGTCATTCAGGGATGTCCCAGAAAAGTGCTGTAGTGTTGTGGCTGTTCATGTTTGAGGATGTATGAATATCTTGCAAAACCATCTCTAAAACAGGCCTGGATTTTCTCATTCTAGGTCAACTGAATATAAGGGTCTTCCCAAGAAGCCAAAGCTGCAGGCTGGGAAAGAGAAAGTAACATGGCAGTGGTGGTGACCGTTACCATTTGGGCTACATCCTCATGTAACTTGCTTGTATATTCAGGACCTGCTTAAGCCCTCTCTCGTATATACCACTTTCACTTTATTATGGAGTACTGCTGTGCACGACCAACTTTATGGTTTGGTGGGTCAGACAATACCCAGTTCATGATAGGAAACTCAGGTCTCATGGTAACTTGACGCCCCATGTTTAAGTGTTTAGTCTCTACTAAAGCCCAATAGCAGGCCAAAAGTTGTTTCTCAAAAAGAGGGTAGTTATCTGCAGAGGATGGCAAGGCTTTGCTCAAAAATCCTGTGTCTGTGTTGTGATATTCCTATAAGGTCCTACCAAAAAGTTCAGACAGCATCTTTATTTGCCACTGAAACTTTCAAAACCATGGTATCTGCTGGGTGATATGGCTCACCTAGAAGTGCAGCATGCACAGAAGCCTGGACCTGTCACAGAGCTTCCTCTTGTTACAGTTCATAATCAAACCAGCAGCTTTTCTGGTCACTTGGTAAATGGGCTGTAGCAGAACATGAAAATGAGCAACGTGTTTTATTCAAAATTTGAGCAGACCAACTAAGCATTGAGCCTCTTTTTTGGTAATAGGAGGGGCAAGATGCAACAGCTTATTCTTCACTTCAGACGGGACACCACCAGACACCTGGAAATTTCACTGAGGTGGAAGGCCCCTGTATTATTGTTTGATTTATCTCCCAGCTTCTCTCACACAAATACATAACCAATAAATTTAGGTTCTTTGCTACTTCTTGCTTGCTAGTTCCTAACAACATGATATCATCAATATAATGGACCAGTGTGATGTCCTTTGGGAGGGAGAGATAATCAAATTCCCTGTAGACAATATTATGATATAGAGCTTGAGGTAGGACAGTGAAGGTATACTGCTGGCCTGACCAGCTGAAAACAAACTGTTTCTGGTGGTCCTAACTAAAGGCAATTGGATAAAAGCTTTTGCCAGATGAATAGTTGCATACCAAGTACTGCAAGATGTGTTGATTTGCTCAAGCAATGATACCACATCTGGGACAGCAGTGGCAATTGGAGTCACCACCTGGTTAAGTATATGATAATCTACTGTCATCCTCCAAGATCCATCTGTTTTCTGCACAGGCCAATAGGAAAGTTGAATGGGGATGTGGGGGGAATCACGACCCCTCCATCCTTCAGGTCCTTGATGGTGGCACTGATCTCTACAATCACTTCAGGAATATGTATGGCTTTTGATTTACTATTTTGATAAGCAGGGGCAGTTCTAGTGGCTTCCACTTGGCCTTTCCAACCATAAAAGTCCTCACTCCACAAGTCAGAGACCCAATGTGGGGATTTTGCCAGTTACTGAGTATGTCTATTCCAATTATGCAAACTGTAATGGGGGAAATAATCACAGACTGGATCCAGGGACCCACTGGTCCCACTGTGAGATGGACCTGAGCTAAAACTCCATTGATCACTTGACTTCCATAAGCCCCTATTCTGACTGGTGGACCACAGTCATGTTTTGGGTCTCCTGAAATTAATGTCACTTCTGAACCAGTGTCTAAAAATCCGCTAAATATCTGATCATTTCCTTTTCTGCAAAGCACAGTTACTCTGGTAAAAGGCTATAGGTATCCTTGAAGAATGCTGGGAGTAAGATAAACAGTATAAATTTTTGGAAGTTTAACAAGATCCTTCCTTAAGGGGACCTGACCTTTTCCATAATCAAGGGGTTCTGGGTCTGTAAACTGTCTCAAACCTGGCAATTGATTAAGGGTCCCTGATTCTCTGCATCTGTAATTTGAGTTAGGGTTTTGTTCACTCAATCCAGAACTTTTCTGGTTATACAGACTCAGAAGAAATTTAGTAGACACCCTATGATATTTTAGTCAATGCCATAAATCTATGCAACTGAGACTATTTGTAATGCTGCTTTGAATCTGCCTTCAACTTCACACAGGCTAGGCCATGTTTTGGTCCATGATTCCATCAGCCACCCAAACAAACTGTTAGAGCCCTTCATATCCCTTTGAACTACAGTGTTGAATGCAGAACTTCTGCTTAATGGGCCCATACCAATAAATTCAGCCGGATCTAATTTTATATTCTTTCCACCATTATCCCATATCCTTAATATTCATTCCCACACATATCCCCTGATTTCTGTCTATGTAAATTGGGAAACTCATGCAATTCTTTCAAAGTATAGTGTACATCCTCATGGGTCACACTTTGTATTTTACCTTTGGGGAGATGTTATGATTTTAATCTAGTAATAGTTCTTGAAGTGAAAAGAGGTGGTGGGGATGGGTAAGGAGAAAGATTAGAAATGCCCTACAAGCTACTGACCTCAGGACATTCTTTTGCATTTTCAACTGGTAAATAACAGAATTAATCTCTTCAGGCAGGGGTTGGAAGGCAGATTCCTTAGAACAGGATGGAGGTTGGTCAGTGCATCTGCAGTTTGGCTGGCACATGCTCAGGGCTGCGAGGAGGTCCTGATTCCCTGGGGCAGACCAGAGGTTTGGCAGTGCAGGCTTTAGTTTGGCTGGTACCCACTTCAGGGTTGGAAGGAGGTCTGGACTTCCTGAGGCAAGCTGGAGGCTGGGTGATACAAGGTTGACAAAATGTGGTGTCCACAGGGCAGGTCATCACGGGTTTATCTGGTAAAGCCTCAGCAGAATTTAGGGTTACAATGTCTCCACTAATATTATCATCATCCCAAATGTCTCCATCCCAATCCTCGGGGTTCTACTCCTTTCTAATCAATGCCTTCAGTTTAATTGCACACACCCAGTGAGGTTGAGATTTTAGTTTCCTTTGTAACTCTGCTACTCATATAATGAGTGTCTGAGCCTGATTTTCAGATATCTCAAACCTGTGAAAGATTTTCTTTCAGAGCACACATAAAAACTTTCATGTCATTCATGCAGCATTTAAGTTACAAATTTGAATTCTTTAGCTCATCTCTTTCTTTGGGTACTGTATCTGGAGTATCTAGGAGGACCCTGCCAACATCTTTATACCTTTTGACTCCACAAAACTCTGTTAAGGTATTGAAAACACTCTCACCCAAATCCTTGCCTCTTAAAGCATGGAAGTAGGGGAATTCAGTGATGATATTTTGTGTACCTCCATTGCCAATTCATGCCATGGACTGTTAGTAGCCTCTTCATTATTGGAATGGGAATCATTAGCACCCTTCTGTCCAATTAGAGTAGGGAGCCAATTGCAAATCTCCCAGCACCACTTCAGATACCCAATGTTTAAGATTCTTTTCCTCAAGAACCACTCCTGATACCAAGCTGTAATATTCAAGGTTATCTAGGGAAACAGAATCAACCAGAGATATTTGTAAATAGCATGAGATTTTATAAAATTTTTTCATGTGACTCTGCAGATGCACAAGTCCCAATTCCATAAAGGTCCTTGATGAGTTTCTGGGAGATGTTGGCTGTCCAAAGATGAGCTGAGAAGTTCTCTCTGAATGCTGAAATCACTTCCCATTTTCAGGTATTCAACTCATAGAATAAAACATCATTCAATGCTGACAGCAATGTCTCTGGCCGATCATAGATGTAATCAGCCTCTATGCAGTAAAATCACTGATGACTGAAGTCCATAAATGTCCTTGTATTATAATTAGCCCAGTGCTTCCTTGACCAAACACTTGGGCACAATTATCTGGCTGAGTTGACACATTAGGCTAACCATCACAGTCATAAAAGAAGAATATTGCAAAAGAAATCAGTAACTATCTTGAAATGAATAAAAATGAGAACACAACATATCAAAATCTATGGGATACAGAAAAGACAGTGCTGAGAGGGAAATTTATAGTCATAAATGCCTATATTTTAAAAGTAGAAAGAGCTAAAACTCAAAGACCTTACAGTACACTTGGAGGAACTAGGAAAAGAACACCAAACTAACAACAAAGCCTGCATAAAGAAGGAAATATCAGAGATTAGAGCAGAGATAAATGAAATGGAGTCTAAAAAATACTAGAAAAAAAATTTAAAGCTGGCTTTTTGAGAAGATTAATAAATTTAGCAAACTCTTAGCCAGACTAACAAAGGAAAAAAGAGACAGAAGATACACACACATAAAATAAAAATGAAGAAGGGTATATCACCACTGATCCCATAGAAATAAAGAATATGATAAGAGGATACTTTAAAAATATTGTACACCAACAAGATTGACAAATGAAATGGACAAATTTCTAGAACATACAATCAGCCTATATTGACAAAAGAAAAATTGATGAACTCAACAGACCAATCACAAGTAACAAGACTGAATTAGTCATCAAATACCTCCCAAATAAGAAGAGACCAGGACTAGATGCTTTCACAGTGAATTCTACCAGTCATTCTATAAAGAACATACACCAATCCAGCTTAAATGCCTCCAAAAATTAGAAATTGTAGGAACATTGCCTAACTCATTCTATGAAGCCTACATCACCCTAATACTAAAGCCACATAAAGATGCAAAAAGGAAAGAAAACTGCAAACCAATCTCTTTAATGAAATTGGATGCTAAAATTCTAAGCAAAATAAGTGTTAATTGTATTCAACAACACAGCAAAAGCACTATAAACCATGACCAAATGGTTTTCATCCCTGGTATACAAGGATGGTTAGAAAATCCATCAATGTAATACACCAAATTAACAGGTTGAAAGAAAAAAAACACATGATCATTTATACTAATGCAGAAAACCCATGTTAAAAAATACAGCATATTTTCTTGATTAAAAAAACTTTAAAAGAATTTTAAAAGTTTAAAAAACTTTAAACTTTAAAAGAAAAGATTCAAAGGAAACTTTCTCAACATTATAAAGGGTACACATAAAAACCTCTACCTACTTCATCTTCGATGGAGAATGCTATAGGCTTTTGCTCTAAGATTTGGAACAAGACAAGATGCTCACTGTCATTGCTCTTCTTTAACACTGTGTTAGAAGTAATTGTTTGAGCACTTAGGCAAGAAAAACAAATAAAAGCCATCAAAATTGAAAAGGAAGAATTAAAACTTTATTTGCAGATGACATGATCTTCTACATAGAAAGACCTGAGAAATCTATGAGGCTTCTAGAGCTGATAAACAAGTTCAAGAAAAAGGCAGGATAAAAGATCAATATGCAAAAATCAGTAGCATTTCTGTATACCGATAATGAGCAATCTAAGGAGGAAATGAAGAAAAAGTTCCATTTAAAATAGCAACTAAAATAATTAAATGCCTAATAATAAACTTAACTAAAGATGTAAAGAAGTGTACACAGAAAACTATACAACAATGTTAAAGAAAATCAAAGTAGACCTAAACAAATGGAAGAATATTCCATGTTCATGGATTAGAAGACCAAACATCATTAAGATGCCTATCTCACCCAAATTGATTTACAGATTTAACACAATCCCTATAAAAATTAGAACAGTATTTTTACCTGCCTTTAGAGCACACTACAAAGCTACAGTGGTCAAAACTGTATGGTACAACTGCATGGCACAAGGATAGACATACTGACCAATGTTATGGAACTGAGAATTCTGATATAGTTCTTCACATATAAGGTCAACTGATATTCAACAAGGTCACCAAGACCACTCAATTGAGACTGAATGGCATCATCAACAAATGGTGCTTGGAGAACTGGATATCATAGAAATAATGAATGACAGTGAATCACAATCTCATGCCCTATACAAAAATTAACTCAATATGTATCAAGGACATAAATATAAGATCCAAGACCATAAAGCTCTTAGAAGATAAAGTAAGGAAGCATATATAAGGTCTTGTAGTAGGAAATGGTTTCATTAACTTTACACCCAAAATGTGAGCAAGGAAAGATAAAATAGATAAATGGGATCTCCTCAAAATTAAAAATTTTTATGCTTCAAAGAAGTTTGTTAAAAAAGTGAAAAGGTATCCTTCTCAATGGGAGAAAATGTTTGGTAATCATTCATATGATAAGGGCCTAATATCCAGCATATATAAAGAAATCCTACATCTCAAAAATAAAAAGACCAAAAAAAAAAATCATTTAAAACATGGGCAAGAGGTTTGAATAGAATTTCTCCAAGGAAGTAATATGAATGGCTAAAAAGCACATTCAATAATGCTCAACACTATCTATTAGGGAAATGCGCATGAAAACTACAATGATATACAATCTTACACCTATCTGATTGACAACTGTTAAAAAACAGATAACTACAAGTGTTGAAGAGAATGTTGAAGAAAAAGAACAACCATCCACTGCTGGTGGGAATATAGAATAATGCAGCCTTTGTGGAGGACAGTTTGGTGGTTCTACTGGAAGCTAATTATAGAATTGACATATGACCCAGTAGCCCCACTGGGACACTACCAGTTTTATGCACACCAATGTACATAGTGGCATTATTCACTATTGCTAAAATTTGGAAGCAATCCAAGTATACAACAGATGAATGGATAAACAAAATGTGGTATATACATACAATGGCATATTACTGAGCTGAAAGAAGGAATGCAGTGTTAACACATGGATGAACACAGATGAATCTTGAAGACCTTATGTTCAGTGAAGTAAGCCAGTCACTGAAGGACAAATAATACATGCCCTCACTGATATGACTTAAGGAATTGACCAGACTCATAGAGCTAGAGTGTGGAAGATAAGTTCTCAGGAGACAGAAAGGGAGTAGAGGGTGGTGAGCAATGCTCAATATGGGCAAAATCTATGTTAAAGTAGAAAGTGGTGGTTGGGCACTGGTTGGGGATGATAGTGGTTAAGTAAAGTGATTTGGTTCAATGGTTCTGGATTGTGAGGGAAAGTAATGGGATAGGGCTGGGTTGGACTCTCCATGGGAATGGGGGGAGGGCTGGAAAGAAGGAACAGGTGATCTCTGGGGATTTTTAGGTCTGTGGTTAAAATTACAATGGTTGGAATATTCTTTTGGAAAATACAGCAGGAGAGGGTTACTTGTGAACAGCTCTGGGTGTGTTGGGATATGTGGGATAGGGCACACCTGGGGCATGCTTCTCTGGAATATGAAAATGTTCATCTTATCACAGTGTGTTATCTCAGTGGGTAGAGGCCCACACAATAAATAAGAAAATATTAAGCTCTCATAATGGCGGGAGGGTCCTTCTATGTTCTCAAATAGATGGACAATAATCTCTCAAGAACATAGGCAGTCCCTAATGAAAGAAAATACACCAATACATCAAGCCCTCAATATTATTGCATGTAAATATGAACCTTACTTTTCAAAACTTGAGACTTAGTGGTTACCATAGGTTTTGAAAGGAGAAGGGGAGGAATGGAATAGATGGAACTTAGGGCAATTTTAGAAATTTAAATTGTTCTACATGATCTTTCAATGATGGATACAGGCCAAACCTGTAAAAGTGTATGGTGAAAAATGTAAACCATAATGTAAACTATTGACCAGTATTTGTACATCTATTGTAACAAATGTATCATAAACATATAAAATGTTATTAATAGGGGAGAGTGGGAGAAGGGGAGGGGTGGGGTATATGAGAATCCCCTATACTATCTATGTGGCTTTTCTAAAACCTAAAGCTTCTATGAAGATAAAGCAAAAATAAGAAGGCACTGGAGGAACATACATGAAGAAATTGTCACTCTACATAAAACATAGCAGATCTTATGGTGATGAAAGACACAATGCAAAACATTATTTTATTTTATTTTATTTTATTTATATTTTTGTATTTTATTTGTTATTTATTATTATTTTATTTCTTATTTTATTTTTTTATTTTTTGGCCTTGTTTTAGGGGAAGTTTTGGATCACAAAAGGGTCACAACTGTGTCAGGGGAGGATCACTGGTGTGGGGCATTGGTAATGGGTGAGTGTGTGGGGAGGGGTACACCTGGGGCATGACTCTATGGCATAGAAATAAATTCATGTAGTCATGGAGCATTATCTTGGTGGGTGGAGAACCACACAATAAGCAAAAGAATATTGAATTACCATCCTGGGAAGTCCTGCTAAATTCTCTAATAAAGTGACAAGAATCCCTAAAATAAACAGGCAGTGCCTAGCAAAGGAGGACAGACCATTACACAAAACCTTTGCTAATAGTGGTTGATCTTGTGAAATTGAAACTTAGCATAGTATTATATGTTGCCAAAGAGTTACCTTCTTAAAGGCTCTTTGTTTCACAAATATGGTCTTTCTAGGCCAAACTCAGCATAGAAATGAACTACCTTCCCCGCCTCCCCACCCAGTAGCTGCCAGGGATGAGCTCCCTGATGCCAAGGGATTATCAAGTGCCAAATAGTGATGCATTTGGAAAAAAATCTAGAACAAAAGTGGGAAATATTAAGTACAAATGTGTTTTTATGGCAAGAGATTTCAAAGTGAGTCTGGAGGTCATTCCAGAGGTTACACTGATGCATATCTCAGCAGGATGTCCTTGACTGCCACAGTAAACAGTTGAGTGAAGCAAGCCAGACACAACAGAGTTAGACTCATTTATAATTTTCCTACACATGGCTCTTCTGCCCCTTTTATTTGAACCTATTATTAACTCTACATCCATTAAATATATGTCCCAGAAACTTAAAATTTCAGTCTGTTCATGTGCTGGTTGAGTCTTGAATCTCAGAAGAGTTGCAACACCTACTTTCCAATTCAGTGGTTTCACCCAGGAAACATAACAAAAGAATGATGATGGACAGTGTCCATACCAAAAAAAAGAGAGTATCTATAACTGAAAGCAAGACAATTCCATCCATCTGCCCCATGGGATCTAAGTCCCCTCTCCAATAAGAGACAGAGTAGGCATCACCATACTAAAATTCTCAAAATTGAAGAATGAACAAACATAAGGATGGAATGCAAATATGAACATAAGTAGAGTTATTATTATTCCAGCAATGGAAGAACTTGTATCATTAATATAAAGGCAGTTGTCATGAGAGTTTCTAAGAGGAGGGAGAAGGAAGAATAGGTGTAACATAGGACATTTTGGGGACATTGGAATTGTCCTGAATGGCATTGCAATGACAGTTAAAGGCCATTATACGTGTTGTCAAAACCTATAAAATTGCGTGGTACAAAGTGTAAACTATAATGTAAACTACAGTCCTTGACTCGTACAATGCTTTAATATGTGTTCATCAGTTGTAACAAATGTACCACACTAAGAAAAATGTTGTTAATGTGGGAAAGTATGGTAGAGGGAGGGGGTGGGGTATATGAGTATCACCTACATTTTTTATGTAATATTTATGAAATCTAAAGCTTCTTAAAAATAAAAAAATTAAAATAAAAAAGAAAGAAAATGGTGATTAAATCCAAAATATTTATTTTGTTTATGAGTTCCAGAACAGACATGTTTCTTACAGAAAATTATAAGGAAAATTTTCAGAAATTGATATAAAAGTTCATGACATTTATTGGAATGGAATTGTAAACATAACCATGGCAATACTTACTATTTGAGATGTAATTTTTCCAAATTCATCTGCTTAATTTATGTTCATGATTCATGAAATAGTCCATATTTTCCTACTGTATTTATGTGTTAGGAAAGAATTGAGCAGAAAAGATTTAACTATGAGAGCAAGTCATTTTTTAAAAAATAAATGTGTTGTGTGCCAAGTTTTATTTACTTTGCTTAAGATAAATTGGAGCAGCAGTAGTGTGTAGATTCATCACAGGGCAGATTCTGAAGAAGTCTTAACCATCCTTAACTGGATTTGTAGGAACAAAAAAATGGGTGCAGTGATTCTACAGCAGAAATTGTGGTAAATGTAAAAATATGGGATCCATTGATAATGTCATAAAAGGAAATGTTTCCAATATCCATTTTCAGAAAATCCCTACTCAGTGTAATTGAGGGTTTACCTGGAATTGAGTTAAATGTGTAGTGCTGGCTGAGAAGAACTTTCCATTTAGTAGACCCACAGTCCAGAGGCCACATTCTGAAGACAGTAGAATTTTCTGTTGTCAAGAAACAGATTCTTTGCAAAGGCGCAATTCCCATTCTTTGCTTTGGGGCTTTCTCTTAACATGCCTAAAAAAACTGCCACCTCTAGTATGAAGTACTGAAGGTAAATTACAAATACAAACACAAATGTGAAACTCATGACCCTGAAATACTGATAATTGAAATGCTAGTTGGAACAAAGCACAGGATTCATCATTCAGCTTTAATCTAAGGTGACAGAAGTATCTAGTCTGGGCTGTCCAATAAGGAAGCCACTAGTCACTTGCAGTCATTGAACACATGAGATGCATTTAATGACTTAATTCACTGAATTAAAATGTGCTGAAAGGGTAAAATAGACCAGGATTTGGAAGATATAATAAGAAAAACAGAATGTGGACTATTTCATTAAATCACTTTAAAAATTGATCACGTTGAAGTAATATTTTGGATATTAAAATTAATATTAAGGATTTTGTAAACTTTCATTATGTGGCTACACAAAAATTTATAATTACATGCATATGTCATAATTTTTTTTCTATTGAAATTGTTGGTCTAGATTCTCCCAAATGGTCCAAACCAACTGCGGTAAAAATCCGTAACAGCAACTGAGAGGTTGAAGTCATTAGTGGAAATTCAAATCACCTCTGTTAGAGCAGCCTAATCTGTGATTTGATTAAGGAAAATGATGAATATTCATTTATTCTATTTGGATATTGAAATCTAGGTTTTGACAACTGCTCCTGGAGAAGGGGGCCCAAGCATCCCTAAGGGTACATGCTGAACTTGGCATTAAATTGGCAGAAGTGATAATTTTCTCCATTCTGTGAGAAATTGCATTCTCAAATCTGTGCTTCATAGAAATCTGAGCAGTAAAAAAAACAATTACATAAGTTTGGACTCAATTCTTCTCACCTTGGTTCTCCAGCTGCTTCCACTGACAACTCAGTTCTGGAGAGAGATAAAATTAAATAGTGCTTTTATATAGAGGGTCCCTCTTCCCACCTTCTTCATATCCTGCTGCTCATCTTTAACTCATTCAGGTTTTGATTTAAATCTGGCAGAATTAAAGATGTTACCATAAATGAAGCAAACATTTTTATCCTGAGAGTGATTTGTCCCTATTAATACAAAAAATGTTTCCATATTATCACTGTAGGTTGGATATTGAATATTATGTCTGTTGATGGGATTTACATTTAGGACAGAAACTTTTAATACTAAACATTTGGTATTAATATTAATCTTTGCAGAATGAATGGGGGTAGTTTTAAAATACTTTTTTTTTTGGAAAGTAAAACCTCAGGTTTAGATTTTTAAAAATTATTTAAATTAATTCAGCATTCTTTTCTAAAATCATACTCACTAGTCCACAGCCACTTCTTCCAAAGGGCTTTTTATCTCTATTGCCAAAGTCCAGGTTTAGAAGTTTGGTAAATTAACCCTCAAGTGGTCCCCCTATAATAAGTCAGCTAGTTAAGGTCCTGTTTTAGTTAGTCAGTTCAAGAATCAAAAGTTAAAGCTATTTCCAAAAAAAAAAAGTTAAAGGTATTTCTTTTTCTAACCTGTTATAAAAAATGATACATTTCTTTTACTTAAACATTTTTTTTTATTATTATGGGTAAAAATCAAAATTCTCACAATACATACAAACATTTGTAAAATGATATATAAATATATATGCATATATGTGTATTTGCTTACAAAAATGTTATTTTTTATATATATATATACATATATTTTAAGAGGTGCTTAGATTACCTAAAATATTATACGGAACCCACTCGGATTCCCATGTTGCCCACCTCCCACACCTCCCACCACATCCAACACAAACATCTCCCATAGTGTGGCCCACCAACCTCAATGAACTTACACATCCTGGAGCCTTGCCACCAACCATAGACCACAGTTCACACTGTAGACCACACTCTCTCCCACTCAGTTCTGAGTGGTGTGTGCTGATTTAAAATGGCCTACATCCATTGCCACAACAGTACTCAGGACAACCTCCAACTCCCAAAGAAGCCCCTGTATTTCAACTGCTCATCCCCTCCCTACCCAAAAACTGTCAAGTGGCCACTGGCTCCACCTCATTGTTATAATTTCTTGCATTGCAAGAATCACCATATGTGAGCAAGAGAATACCATCAAGTCCACTCTAGTCCATAGTTCTTCCCCCAATCCAGAGGCGACTGGGATGGTGATGTCCACTCCAACTCCAAGTGAGAGAGGGCTTATATCCCATGGATATGGTGGGTGGGATGATCCTGCCTGCAGATGCAGGCCCTCTCCATTCCCTGGGATGGCCATTTCCCATCGTTGTCTCCTCACCAGGTGACTTGGATGAGTCCATTGAGCTGTAGGGTAGGAGTTGCAGCTCCACCTAGATTTCATGCACACCTGGCACATAGGTAGGTGGGAGGCTCCAGTCTCTGGAAGTATACCTAAGAAACTCCAGCATCACATGTAGGTTCTACTTAAACATTTTTGTACTCTTCAAAAAGGATTCTATATGGGTTTAGATGACTTATGTGATCAGTATTTGCAGAGGGAGAATGAAAAATTAGGAGAGTTGAGTGCTGGGGGGTGGAATGAGAAGGGATTGATTACAGTCAGGTGATTAAATTATCTTTCATTTCAATGGTCATCATCTGATAGTTTTTGCTGGATTCTCTCTTCATTTCAAATCCAAAGCAAAAGCACATGTCAAGCACTTGTGTCCCATGAAGGCAAACTGAAAACAACACAATTCTAAAAATTGTGACCAATTTGCTTATAATGTTCCATAGTCATGTCCTGTTTTCTGTAGGCCTGGGTATCTGTGTGGGATGTATGAGCTCCATGCAGGAGAGAGGCAGAGTCTGCAACTGAAAGTGAAACCTGGGAATATGTCACACTCTTCTCTTCCAATTCTTCATGTAAAGTCATTTCCGGTATGGGCACCAGTGCCCTTGGGGCACAGATCCAGCTGCCATAGCAATGGTGGAACTAGGGATAGGCAAGGAGTAGTGGAGGCAGGGGCCACTTGTGCCCATAATTTGCTTACTTTTTGGAATTATGGAAATATTGAAGAAATAATTATGAAAGAATCACTTTAACTCAAAATTTGCCTTTTGTAGTCTTTTATTATGTACACTTTATTATTTTCTTTAAAAAAAACTTTATTTTGAAAGAATTTCAAACTTACAGGACAGTTGCAAAATTAATATAAAACCCATATAGAGAACTCTAACATACCCCCTCCCCCAAAAACCCAGAACCAGCAGTTTTTAATATTGTATATATTTTATTAATTTTTAAAAAATAATCATCTCAAATCTGTTATATTTTATACAACTTATATCAAGCAAAAATGTATTGTTTTTTTCAGACATTTCTTTTTTGAATGCTTGTAATTCTCCCAAAGCAATGCTTTTGGCCAATGCTTATTAAGTGACCTGTGGGAGAAAATTTATTTAGTATGCAAAATTAAATCTGAATATTGTATTCATGAATATTAATTTATATATATTTGCATGCCATTCATGCTTTTCCATTTATAAATCTGATGGTGTTTTTAAAAATCTCATATTCGTTAACTCTTGACAGATTCTTTCAGAAGTAAATTTTCAATGATATTAATAATCATTCTCCACTCAGTTATGATATAAAAATCTTTTCACAATAACTAATGTATTTAGACAGAACATGATTGTAACTATTTTAAGTATTTATCAATCCATCCATCCATCCATCTATCTTACTAAAGCCCGAATGAAATTTCATGTTTTTATTGTTTGTCTTTAAAAAACGTTCCACTTATTTTGGAATTTATTCTCCAAATATAATAAGCCCGAATATGTTTCAGGTTATGAGTGACAATTTTAGACAATTTAATAATATTTGATTAATTAATAATAAAATGTACTATAGGTTATCTCGCAGCAAGCCCATATGTGGTGCCCTGTTGATGTTCACAAAGGGGCTTTCTGCTTCCCTGTTCCCATCTAGACAACTTGCCACATTCTACTTCCTGAAATATCCACCAGAGGTTCAAGACACTTGGATGTAGTCACTGCTAAGTTCTGGAAACATTTATGTCTCCTGATACCTAAGGACATTCGTGATCTTCACAAGATTATTTATAATCAGTTTAAATTCATAGGTACTTGGTCAGGCCTCCCTTCTCTGCTTAGAAATCTTTAAACCTGAAAGACTGACCTGCAGAAACTCCAATAAACTCAGGATCCTCCTCAATAGTTTATCCCTACAGGAACCTTTCCCAATGTCCCAAGACAAGTCATTTCTCCATCTTCTTCACCCAGGACAATATGTAAAGACTTCTGATAGAATCAGGCACCATTTTTACATGGCTTTGTGTGTTTTATTTGTTGCTTTGAGACAGCCATATTGAGAGTAGAGACTGTGGCTTGATTTTGGCTATGAAATAAAATGACTATACAGTAAAGAGTAAAGAGCAAGTAATATCAACTTAATAATTTGAAAGTGATCTGCATTCTTTCATGTCTTCTGATTTTTTACCATCTCTACAGAATCCCTGATCTCTTGGAATAATTGTGACTCAAGGGAGCTAAATTGATCATATATAATATAAAGAAGGAGGCAAAGAAGAATCATCTAAGTTGTGGTTTTACATGGAGAAGGGGAAATTCTAAGATTACAAACAATTTATTCAAATTTTCTATGGGATGTAAAATTCACATTTTTCATCATGTAAATTATACTTGTATTTTCAAACATATCCAAACTTGAGATAAGCAAATTTAAGAAATATGAAACAAAAATATCAATAAAGAGATTGTGTGGTTCATAAATCAAATCGATTGCAAACACAGTCTTCATACTTTTGCCAAACCACCAATGGAATGAAAATGCATACTGAACTTTACTAGCATTAATAAGGGGTGAAGAATGTGTGAAATAAGGTGATTAATCATAATTCTTATGTGGGTATGTGTTAAGGATAAATTACACAGGATATGTTTTATTGGAACTTAAGATGTCCCCTATTTTTGTTATACTTTCTGGCAAAAATCTTAAAAAGAAAGGTGATTTTCCAGCTGCATCTTTCCCAGGAGAGTTTTTAATTATTTTTAAAACAAACTGCTAAAAATACCTAAAATCATTGATGGCAAAGTGTGACAACACTGTGTTATAGATTTACCTGGGAGATTTATTTTTTAAAAATTATTTAATTAGATAAGCATGGGTTTACAGAAGAATCTTACTTGGAAAACTTAATAGTATTTTCCTTTGTCTCTTATCCAGAAGTAGATTGGATTCAATTCCTCTGTATTCTTGCTACTAAAAGTGTCACAATTTGGGGTCACACTTTGAATACAATAAAATTCTAACAATATCCCTAAGTAATTCTAATACACTTTTTAAGATTTTTATCTTTTCAAAGATACTTAGATTGCATAAATGTTACACAAAAATATAGGGATTCCCATATGCCCCACTCACCACACCTCTCACACTCTCCACATAAACATCCTTTCTTAGTCTGGCACATTAAGCATGACCATAGTTCACATTGTAGTCTACACTCTCTCCCACACAGTTCTGCATGTTATGTAATGATATGAAATGGCCTATATCTGTCACTGCAGTGACATTCAGGGTGATTTCCAAGTCCCGAAAAAGGCCCCATATTACAACTTTTCCTCCCTCTCCCTGTCCCCAGAGCCTCCAGTGGCCACTGGGTCCACATCAATGTTGTAATTTCTTCCACTGCTAGAATCACAATATGTGTATAGTAGAATACCTGCAAGTCTACTCTAGTCAATAGTTCTTTCCCCAATCCTGAGGATTCTGGGATGGTGATGTCCACTCCACCTCCAAATGAGAGTGGGTTTATATCCCATAGGCAAGAAATATGGGACAATCTTGCTTGCAGTTTCAGACACTCTCACTTCCTTGGTATGATCATTGCCCATTATCATCTCCTTGTTAGCTGTCCTGGGTGAGACCAATGAGCTGTAGAGTAGGTGTTGCAACTCTGCTGAGATCCAGGCCTAGCTAGCACATGGGCAGCCCAAAGACTCCAGTCTCTTAGATGAACACCTACAAACTCCAACACCAGGTATAGAGACAGATGAGTCATGTGTAGGGAAAACATAATTGAGGCCAAGTCTGTCACTCTCAGGAGCATTAACTTCAAAGTAGGGTCCAATGATAAGGCACCAAAATCTGGAGCTATCTGCCCTGACCATAGGACCTGGGTGTTTCCAGAGCCCCCAGGAGCCCCACTACTTGGGGTAGTATCCACATTGGCAGTCTATGAGATCCTACTGAGATGTGCATAAGCGTTATGTCTGGGATGACCTCCCGACACACTTTGAAGTATCTTAGCCATATAAACTAATTTTTCTTTAACTTTTCCCCCTTTTATTTGAGGTATTTTTCCAGTTGCATTATTAATTGGTGCTTGGTAGCATTCCCTCAGTGCCAGGAAGGCTCATCTCAGGGAGTCCTGTCCCACATTGGGGGGAAGGTAATGCATTTATATAATGAATTTGGCTTGGAGAGAGGCCACATTTGAACAACAAGGAGGCTCTCAGAAGGCAACTCTTAGGCACCCCACAAGACTAGGCTCAGTTTCAATTTCAAGAGCAAAGGCTCATAAGCCTAGTCATCAATATCAAGGGCCCATAAATGGATCATCCTCCTTTGCCAGTCATTGCCCCTGCACTTGGGGGACTGTTGCTACTCCATTAGAGAATGTGGCAGAGCTCTCCAGGATGGGAATTCAATATTCTCTCAGTTATTGTGTAAGTCTCCACACACTCTGACAATGCCCTGTGATAATCTGAACATATTTATATACCTTATATATATGTCCAGGTGAACTTCCTCCCATGTATGCTCCATCACTGACACTACACACCAATGATCCCCCCCTGCCATGGTTGTAACGCTTCTGTAATCCAAACCTTCTTCAAAAATGGAGCCATTAAAAAAGCCAAATATAATCAATAGAAAATGAAATAATAATTCTGTTTAAATATAAGAAATAAAATACATAAACATATTTTAAAAAACAAAAATAAAATAAAATGAAAAGATTAGGAGATTAAAAATAATGAAAAATATTTAAAAAATTTTTTGACATTTTGCCTTTCATCACTGTAATATATGGTGTCCTGTCTGTATATTTATTCCCCAGGGTCTTACTGTTTTTCATTTTGTTTTCAAAGAAGATTTAGGTCACAGTAAAGTCACATACAGAATACAGGGGACTCTCATATAGCCCACATCATCTCCTTTTCCTCCTTTCCATATTAATATGTTTTTGTATGTGGATGGTACCTTTGTAATTACTGATATACAAGAAGTGAAACATACCTACTAAACATGGTCAGTGATTTACATTACGGCTTACATTTTAGACTGTACACTTTTATAAATTTTGCTGATATTTAACATGGCCTGTGTCCATCATTGCAAAATCAGGTAGAACTCTTCCATTGCCCACTAAATACCTCCTGTTCCATCTATTCTATTCCTCCCACCCCTTCCCCTCATGACCCATGCTGACGTCCCTGGTGTCACTCCTTGGATGACAAGACTCATAGTTACATGCAACAACACTGAGGTCTTGACACACTGGTTTGTCTTTCCTTATTATGAACCACCCATGGTCTCAAGAGACTCCCACCCTTCTATTTGTGAACAAATCAGTCTTCCCAAGTATGGGGGCCCAACATCATCCTGCTCATTATGTGGGTCTCTACCCACTGATACAACACATTATGACAAAAGGATTACTCATACACTCCCTAGAAGCCTGCTCCAGGTGCACGCTGCCCCGAATGCCCCCCATCCAACACCCTAAACCAGTAAACCTTCCTTGTCATATTGCCATAAGGGCATTCCCAACTTTGTACTTTCAACCACATACCCACAAATCCCCAGTGTTCACCTGGTTCCTCTCCCGATCCTCCCCTCAGGTCCCTGGACCTTCCAACCCACCCTCCCCAATCTATGCACCTGTCAAAATTGCACCACACAACCCAATAATATCAATACCCTCATGTCCTATCCCTTCAGTATGCAACTACACACTTTCACTTCACCAGAGATTATGTCCGTATAGGTGTTGGCTCAAAACCTTCTCTCTATTTCCTGTAAATCTATCTTTCAGACAACAGTTCTCTGAGTCTTATCAATATGCTTAGTTCATATCAGTGAGGGCATATACTATTCATCCTTCAATGTTTGGCTTACTTCACTCAGCATAAGTTCCTCAGGATTCATCCATGTTATCTTGTGTGTTAGCACTTTATTTCTTCTTACAGCTGAGTAATATTCCATTGTATGTAAGTACCATATATATTTTTATTGATTCATCTGTTGATAGGCATTTGTATTGATTCCAACTTTTGGCAATAGTGAATAATGCTGTTAAGAACATTGGTGTGCATATATCTGATCATGTCTTTGCTTTCATTTCTTCAGGGTATATACCCAGCAGTGGAATAGCTGGATCATATGGCAGTTCTATAGTTAGTTTTTTGAAGAACCACCAAACTGTCCTTCACAATGGCTAGACCATTATACATTCCCATCAGCAGCGGATGAGTGTTCCCATTCTTCCACATCCTCTCCAACATTTATGGTCATCTTTTTTTTTAATAGCCACCAGTCTAATAGGTGTAAGATGGTATCTCATTGTAGTTTTGACTTTCATTTCCCTAATAGCTAGTGATGTTGAGCTTCTTTTCATGTGCTTTTTAGCCATTTGTATTTCTTCCTTGGAGAAGTGTCTTTTCAGGTCGCTTGCCCATTTTCTACATGGGTTGTTTGTCTTTTTATTTTTGAAGTGTATGATTTCTTTATATATGCTAGATATCAGGCTGCTATCAGATATATGGTTGTCAAATATTTTCTCCCATTTGATAGACTGACTTTTTATTTTCTTGATAATGTCCTTTGAGGTGCAGAAGTTTTTAATTTTGAGGAGATTCCATTCATCAATTTTTTCTTTTGGTGCTTGTGCTTTGGATATGAAGTTCATGAAACAATTTCCTATTACAAGGTCCTGTAGATACTTCCCTACATTATCTTGCAAGGTCTTTATGGTCTTGGCTCTTATATTTAGATCTTTGATTCATCTTGAGTTGATTATTGTATAAGATGCAAGATGGTGTTCCTCTCATTCTTTTGGATACTGATATCCAGTTCTCCAATCACCATTTGTTGAAGAGGCCATTCTTTCCCAGTTGAGTGGGCTTGGCAGCTTTATCAAATATAAGTTGACTGTATATGTGAGGATCTATATCAGAACTCTCAATTCAATTCCATTGGTCAGTATGTCTATCCTTGTGCCAATATCGTGCAGTTTTGACCACTGAAGCTTTGTAGTATGTTTTGAAGTCAGGTAGTGTGGTACCTCCAATTTCATTTTTATTTTTCAATCTGTCTTTGGTTATTCAGGGCCTCTTACACTTCCAAATAAATTTTGTAGTTAGTTTCTCTAATTCATTAAAAAATGCTCTGTTGATTTTTATTGTGATTACAATTAGCGTGTAGATTAGTTTGGGTTGAATAGACATCTTAATGATGTATAGTCTTCCTATCCATGAACTGGGAATATTCTTCCATTTATTTACGTCTTCTTTGATTTCCTTTAATAGTATTGTGTAGTTTTCTGTATATAAGTCCTTTACATCTTTGATTAAATTTATTCCTAGGTATTTGATTCTTTTAGTTACCATTGTGAATGGTATTTTTTTCTTGATTTCCTCCTCAGAATGCTTGTTATTGGTGTACAGAAATGCTATTGATTTTTGAGCCCTGATCTTAAATCCTGCAACTTTACTGAACACATTTATAAGTTCTAGAAGCTTTCTCGTACATATCTCAGGGCTTTCTTTGTATAGGATCATGTCATCTGCAAATAGTGAAATTTTCACTTCTTCCTTTCCAATTTGGATGCCTTTTATATCTTTTTCTTGTCTCAATGCTCGAGCAAGTATTTCTAACAAAATGTTAAATAGGAACCATGGTAATGGTCATCCTTGTCTTGCTCCTGATCTTAGAGGGAAAGCTTTGAGGATTTCACCATTGGAGATGATGTTAGCTTTGGGTTTTTCATATATACCCTTTATCATATTCAGAAACTTTCCTTCTATTCCTATCATTTGCAATGTTTTTATCAGGAAGCGGTGCTGTATTTTGTCAAATGCTTTTTCTGCATCTGTAGAGAATATCATTTGATATTTTTTCTTATTATCTGTTTATGTGGTTTATTACATTGATTGATTTTATGTTGAACTATCCTTGCATACCCAGGATGACACCCACTTATTCATGGTGTATAATTCATTTGATGTGTTGCTGAATAAGATTAGCAAGTATTTTGCTGAGAATTTTAACATCTAGTTTCATTAGAGAGATTGGTCTGTAATTTTCTTTTCTTATGAGATCTTTGTTTTGCTTTGGTATTAGGGTAATGTTGGCATCATAGAATGAGTTAAGCAATGTTCCTACTACTTCCATTTTTTAGAAGAGTTTAAGCAGGATTGGTGTTAGTTCTTTCAAAAATGTTTGGTAGAATTCACCTGTGAAGCTGTCTAGTCCTGGGCTCTTCTTAGTTGGGAGATTTTTGATGACTGAGACTATCTCTTTACTTGTAATTGGACTGTTGAGTTCATCAATTTCTTCTTTCATCAATGTAGGCTGCTTGTGAGTTTCTAGGAATTTGTCCATTTCTACTAAATTATTATTCTTTTTGGCATTTTTCAAATTAGCCTCTTATGATACTCTTTATTTCTGTAGGGTAAAATTTGATATCCTCATTTCTTAACTTTTGTATTTGCATCTGCTCTCTTTTTTCCTTTATTAGTCTGGCTAAGTGTTTGTCAATTATATTGATCTTCTCAAAGAACTAGCTTTTGGTTTTGTTTACTTTTTCTAGAACTTTCTTATTTTCTATACCATTTAGTTCTGTTATAATCTTTATTTCTTTATTTCTACTTCCTTTGGGACTTGTTTGTTGTTGTTTTTCATGTTTGTCGTTGTTTTTCAAATTCCTCAAGTTGTGGCAGTGAGGTTTTTGAATTAAGCTCTTTTTTTTCTTTTTTGATATATGCATTTATGGCTATGAATTTCCCTCTCAGTACTGTTTTTGCTGCATCCCATATGTTTTGATATGTTGTGTTGTCATTTTCATTTGTTCAAGGCAGTTACTGATTTTTTGAGATTTCCTCCTTGACCCACTGTTTGTCTAAGAGTGTGTTGTTTAACTTCCATATCTTTGTGTCTAATCTGGTTCTCTGGCTCTTACTGATTTCTAATTTCATTCCATTGTGGTCAGAGAAATTACATTGTATAATCTCAATCTTTTTGAATTCATTGAAATTTTTTTCTGTGACCTAGCATGTTTTCTATCTTGGAATATGATCCATGTGCACTCAAGAAGAATGTATACCCTGCTGTTTGGGTGTAGTGTTCTGTATATGTCTATTAGATCCAGATCCTCTAATGTAGTAATCAAAGTCTATGTTTCTTTGTTGATTTTTTGTCAAGATGTTCTTTCTAATGGTGATAATGGTGTATTAAATCCCCCACTATAATTGCACAGGCATCTATTTCTCCATTTCATTTTTCCAGTGTTTGCCCCATATATTTTGAGGCAACCCTGTAAGGTCGATAAGCATTTATGATTTTTCTATTTTCCTGAAAAATAATCCCTTTCACTACTATATAGTGTCCATTTTTGTCTCTTACAAGAGTTTTGCATTTTAAGTCTATTTTGTCTGATATTAGTATAGCTACTCCCACCCTTTTTTGGTTATTATTTGCTTGCAAGATTGTTTTCCAGCTGTTCACTTTCAGCCACCTTGAATCCCTGGGTCTAAGGTGGGTTTCTTGTAGACAACACAGAGTATCCATTCTGTCAATCTGTGTCTTTTGACTTGTGAGTTTAATACATTAACATTCATTGTTTTTACTTTCAAGGAATTACTTACATTAACCATATTTTCTTTGGGTTTACAAATGTCATATGTTGTTTTTATTTCCTTTTTTTTTCTTTTTATGTGTTCTTATATTCTCCTCCAACTCTCTCTCTCCTGTTTTTTTCTTTCAGCCTGCAGAACTCCATTTAGTATTTCATGAAGGGCAGGTTTCTTATTGGCATACTCTCTTAATTTCTGTTTATCTGTGTATATTTTGAATTCTCCATCATTTTTGACCTCCAGCTTTGCTGGATAAAGAATTCTTGACTGGATTTTTTTTTCTTTTCATACTTAACTATGTCATACCACTGTCTTCTTGCCTCCATGGTTTCTGATGATAATACAGCACCTAATCTTATTTACCTTCCCTTTTATGTGATGTTTCTCTTTTCTCTTGCTGCTTTCAGTATTTTCTGTCTTGAGCATTGGACATTTTGATGAGTATGTCTTGGGTTAGGTCTGCTGGGATATATATTGTTTAAGGTGTGCTGTGCTTCCTGGACTTGTATGTCCATCTCCCGCAACAGGTTGGAAAGTTCTCAGCCATTATTTCCTCCAACACTCCCTCTCTTCCCTTTCCCTTTTTTTTTCTCCCTCTAGGATGCCTATAATACATATGTTTATGTGTTTTGTGTTGTCATTGAAATTCTTAAGTCCTTGTTGGATTTCTTCTATCTTTTTATCTATTTGTTTTACTATCTGTTTGATTCCAGATGACTGTCTTTCACATCACTAATTCTTTCCTCCACCTGTTCAAATCTACTGTTATGTGCTTCCAGTGTCTTTTTGATCTCTTGGATTGTGACGTTCATCATCATTATATGTTATCTTTTTATGTATGTTTACGATTTCTTCAGTATGTTCTCCCAGTGTCTTCTTAATATCTTTAATCTTTTCCTTCACTTCTTTAAGTTGGCCCATGCATTTCTTTGGACAGTTTTGATTAGTTGTTCATTGCTCTGCACCTCTTCCTGGTTTTTAGTTTGTTCATTTGACTGGGCCATGTCTTCCTGTTTCTTAGTAAGATTTGTAATTTTTTGTTGCCCTCTGTTTGTGTTTTTATCTAGATGGGTTTATTCAGTTGATTAGCTTCTTTCTTTACTCTAAGGTTTTATTTAACTGCTGTTTTGTGTGTGTATTAAATTTTCTCTTTGACACTTTGTTTTTCTTGTTCTATTTCATTGCTGTTTTCTATTTCCCTTGGAGAAACAAATTAGGACCAGAGAAAGTGAAAGATGTAAGAAAAGTAAAAGGATAGTACTAATACTAATAGTAATTGTTAGAAGACCAACCATTTAAGACCTTGGAAAATGAATATTTAACTCATGTAAGCAGTGTAGAGTAATAGGAATAGAAATGTTGGGTACCAACAATGAAAGGGGAAACCAAATAGAGAAAAATATATCGACTGAATTAAAAGGCAAGTATGATAAGCAGAGAGGAAAGACAAAAGAAATGATAAAAAGAAAAAAGTTCATAAAAAAAGAAAACAGGATAGACCAGGTAAAAGTAAAAACTAGGAAAATTGAGGACTAAACAAAGAGAGGTGGAATGTAAGAACGACATCAGAAAGCAGAAGATAGAATGATGAGGGAAGGAAAAGAGATCACATTGATATACAAAATTGGTATATACAGAAAAGGAGAAATCCAGGAAAAAGAAACACAGTAACCAAGAATCAAGCCAACAGCACCTTGAAGAATTTATATCTTCATCCAGCTCCCTCCAGATGGATGCCTTGCAGCCTCCTACTCTGTGGCTGACTGAAACAGCTCTCTTGGGCAAGATCTGGTCTCCACTCAGCCATTTTCTGTGACAGAGATCTGCTTATGTTCCTTTGAAAGAAAAAAATTTAGGACCAGGGAAAAGGGAAGAGATAAGATGACAAAGGGAATAATAGTAATGATAGTAGTAAAAGATAGGAGATCACATGTACAAGACCTAGGAAATTGAAAAATTAACATGAATAAGATGCACAAAGGAGTAAGATTAGGAAAGTGGAATCAAAACAATGAAACAAGAAACAGAATAGAGAAAAAAATATATAGAATGAATTAAAATGCTAGAATGGTGAGAAAAGGGGAAAAGAAAACAGAAAAGAGAAAAAAAGTGAAAAAGAGAAAGTATACAGAGAAAAAGGGAGAGAGGGAGAAATACAAACAAGAGAAATTGGAAACCAAATAAAAGATGTAGAATGAAAGAACAACAACGGAAAATAAAAGATATAAAGATGAAGGAGTGAGAAGAAATCGCTTAAGAAGAATCACCAAAAGAATAAAAGAAAAAAAAAAAGAAAAAGAAAAAGAAAAAGAAACAAGCAGAGAAACAAAGGGAGGGATACAAAACAAGCAAGAAACAAGAAAGCAGCAACTCAGTTGTTTTTAAAGGAGCCAGATGAAAAAATAATAATACACATGGAAAAACAGCCCTCTTTCTTATGCCCTTAAAGATCTTCTCAGGCTGCTGGTGTTCCTCAATTACTCACCCTGCAGCCTACCCTCTGCAAATTTTAAACTTGTTTTAGTGAGTAAAATAAGGGAAATAAAATAAAATGAACTTAAAAAAAAAGAGAGAGAGATCCAAGAAAAGCTAATACAAAGAAAATGTATATATGTTCCCTGTCATAACGTTTCAGCTGCAGTCAGTCAGATTGTTGTTGATTGCAGCCTGTCTCTGCCTCCTCATTGATGTAATTCCTCTCTTTACCTAGGCAGCTGGGCTTGACCACCAGCCTGAGGCAATCCTCCTCCCCTATCCTTGTCTAGTTGGGGATCCTTCTGACACTCAAGGGGGGCCCAGCTGGCTAAACTCGCAACAAAAAAAATCACTCTCCACTCTCCCAGATCCCTCTTCCTCACAGGGAATCTGCCTTCACACTCCCATTTGGAGAAGGGTGCTGGGTCTCCACCTAGTCTGTCCACCCTGAGGCCCAGGTATGTATGCCCCTTCCAGCCACTGAGGTAAGCAACCCCTGATTATTCCTGGCTTTCCTATCTGTCCAGTACCCTCCTAGATGACTCAGAGCACCTTCCTGGGGAGGTAGATGTCTACTCTACTATCAGTTAGATATAATTGATCAGGAGTTTTACCCTTGCTTAATATCTTGGGGGTGGGTGAGGGGAGCCGTTCCCAGCAGCTGGGAGGTTTAATAACTCACGATTACTTGTTTTGGCTTCTTTGTGTCTCTGACCCTCACTCTTCTGGGAGTTGTGAAGCAGTGTCCTGGATTGCTGTGCCCCAAAGCAGGTCCCCATGGCAACCTCTGTCTTTTCTTTGTTGTTTTAGTGAGAGCTAAGAATTATATGTCTTACCTGTCAGCCATGTCCCCACAATCCCCTCACAATATCCTCTAAATATTCTTAATTTTTTAAGCCATCTTATTGAATTTACTAAGGAGATTTGTTTGAACATGTATGATTAGTTGTCTCAACTCCTTTATGTCATCTGGAGGCTTACCTTGTTCCTTTAACTGGGCCATTTCTTCCTGTTAGTATGAATTGTAATTTTTTGTTGGTGTCTTGGCATCTGGCTTATTAGATATATTTATCCTCGGTGCAGTTTCACTATTTAGTTTAGGGCTTTCTTGCCCTTTCTCCCTTGCTGGTTGCATAGTAGGAGCCTGGTGAAGTTGGTGCTGTAAGCTGTGGAGACTCAAGCTGCCCTCATTACCCCAGAGATGGATGCACCTTCCCCCAACTTTCTCCTTTGCCAGGGTTAGGGACAGAGCCACAGTCATGTGTAATCCAAGTTGTGCAGGTCTAGACTGTAGTTGCCCAGAGTGACAGTTGAAGATTCACAACCCTTTCTCCCCTGCCTGGGGCAGGGATGGAGCTACAGATGTTGGCAGCAATCTATGCTGTGCAGGTCCAAAATGACCACAGTTGCCCTGGTAGATTTCTGACTATTCAGTCTGTGTCAGTTGAATGTTCCTGCAGTTTCTCAGAGAGGCTGGTGCAGGGCCCACCAGCTTCCTCCCTGCTAGAGGTGGGGTGAAGCCTAGGCTAGGGCTGCAGTTCAATGTAGGTGGAAAGAAGCCAGTCCCTACTGTCACTGTGACTTTCAGTCAGCCCAGCTTCCCCTCATGCCAGGGGCAGAGTGAAAATGGTTGTTATTGGCCTCTTTCTGACTTGGACAGGTTCAAACTTTAGCTTTTTTTAGCATTATACTTTAGCCAGCTGAATTTACTAATCAGTAGCTGAAGTCACAGGCCAATCATCTCTCCCTCCCCTGTTTTTAGGAAATGGGGCTTCCAACTCCAGCTACAAAATAGCTCCTGAGGCAGCTTCTGCTGCCAGAATAGGATGAGCATCAGCCTCTGCAGTATGGCCTGTATTTTCCCGAAGAGCCTGGCACAGGTAACCCAGCTTCCTCCTTGCCAGAGGTGGGGCTGAGGTTTAGGTTAGAGCTGCAATTCAATCTGGATGGAAAGGAGCTCATGAGGCAGCTTGTGCTGCCAGTGGATGATGGGCATCAACCTCCATGGTGTGGAGTGCTCTGCTTACAAATCTTCTCTGCAGATGGGCAGTCTCCTCCTTTCATTCTTTCAAGGATGTTGCAGGATGCTCTTCTGGTCTCCAGGAGCCCCCAAACAGGTCCTTTAGATAGCCCTGGGTGATTACTACCTGCCCTGTAGCACGAGCTGACTCTAGGAGCTCCTTACTCGGCTGGCATCCTGCTGGTTGTCCAGCAGTTTTCTTTTAATCATTTTAATATATGTCCATTTACTTAAGGCTTGCAGTTATCAGGAGAAGTAGGCTGTCATTAATAGCTTTTGTTCATATAAAATTTGGCTTTTACCTCTGAGTTCATTTTTTTTTTTAAACAAATCAATTTTATTGACACGTATTAATAAAGCATACAAATTATCCAAAGTATATGATCAATGGTATTTGGTATAATCACATAGTTGTGTGTTCATCACTTCAATCATTATTAAAGCATCTTCATTATTTCAATAATAATAATAAAAAACAATAAACAAACAAACAAGGAAATTCCTCACCTCTCAATCTCTCTGTTTCCCCTTCTTTACATAGCTGTTATTTCTGGCTATTCTTTTTTTTTTTTTTTTTTTTTTTTTATTATGGGTAAAAATCAAAATTCTCACAATACATACAAACATTTGCAAAACGATATATAAATATATATGCATATATGTGTATTTGGTTACAAAAATGTTATTTATATATATATATACATATATTTTAAGAGGTGCTTAGATTACCCAAAATATTACACGGAACCCACTGGGATTCCCATGTTGCCCACCTCCCACACCTCCCACCACATCCCACACAAACATCTCCCACAGTGTGGCCCACCACCCTCAATGAATTTACACATCCTGGAGCCTTGCCACCAACCATAGACCACAGTTCACACTGTAGACCACACTCTCTCCCACTCAGTTCTGAGTGATGTGTGCTGATTTAAAATGGCCTACATCCGTTGCCACAACGGTACTCAGGACAACCTCCAACTCCCAAAGAAGCCACTGTATTTCAACTGCTCGTCCCCTCCCTACCCCAAAAGTGTCAAGTGGCCACTGGCTCCACCTCATTGTTATAATTTCTTGCATTGCTAGAATCACCATATGTGAACAAGAGAATACCATCAAGTCCACTCTAGTCTATAGTTCTTCCCCCAATCCTGAGGGGACTGGGATGGTGAGGTCCACTCCAACTCCAAGTGAGAGAGGGCTTATATCCCATGGATATGGTGGGTGGGATGATACTGCCTGCAGATGCAGGCCCTCTCCATTCCCTGGGCTGGGCATTGCCCATCGTTGTCTCCTCACCAGGTGACTTGGATGAGTCCATTGAGCTGTAGGCTAGGAGTTGCAGCTCCACCTAGATTTCATGCACACCTGGCACATAGGTAGGCGGGAGTCTCCAGTCTCTGGAAGTATACCTAAAAACTCCAGCATCACATATAGGTTTGAATAGAAAGGACTGGTGAACCATGTGCAGGAAGGACTTATATGAGTCTAATTCTGTCACTCTCAGGAACACAGATTCCAAAATAGAACCCACTGATAAGGCATCAGTCTCTGGGGCTATCCCCCCTTATATAGGACCAGAGTGTCTCTGGAGCTCTCAGGAACCCCACTGAGTGGGGTGATAGGTACTTAGATGTTCTATGAGCTCCTACTGAGGTGTGCGTAAGAGTTACCTCTGGGATGACCTCCC
>JAKSZT010054581.1:211905-263690 GCA_026826555.1 Tolypeutes matacus
AGTATATGTCTTGGAGTTGGCCTGTTGGGATTTATACTATTTGGGGTGTGCTGTGCTTCCTTGATCTGCACATCCATCTCTCTCAATAGAGTTGGGAAGTTTTCAGCCATAACTTCCTTCAACACTCCTTCTGTTCCCTTTCCCTTCTCTTCTCCTTCTGGGATGCTCATAATGCGTATGTTTGTGCGTCTTGCATTATCGGTTAATTCCCTGAGACTATACTGAATTTTTTCTATCTTTTTGTCTATCTTTCCTACAATCTCTTTGATTTCAACTGTATTGTCTTCCATATAACTAATTCTTTCCTCTGCCTGTTCAATTCTGCTGCCATGTGAGTCCAGCGTCTTTTTCATTTCTTGACTTGTGTCTTTGTTCGCCATCATATCCATTACCTTTTTAGGTGTGTTAGCTATTTCTTCAGTATGTTCTCCCAGTGTCTTCTTTATATCCTTAATCTCTTCCTTCAGTTCTTTAAGTTGGTTCATGATATTTGTTTGGATAGCTTTGATTAGTTGTTCGATGTACTGCATTGCTTCTTGGTTTTTATTTTGTGCACTGGACTGGTCCATGTTTTCCAGTTTCTCAGAGTCATTTGTATTTTTCTGTTGCCCTCTGGTCATCATATTATCTTGATGGGTTTGTTCAGTTGATTAGCTTTTCTCTATGCTCTAGAATTTTATTAAGCTGTTGGTTCTGCGTGTGAGTTAAGTTTTCTCTTTGGCAGTTTTTCTTCTTATTTTATTTCCTTGCTTCTTTCTATGTTCCCTTGAAGGCAAAAGGTTAGGGCCAGAGGAATCAAAAGATGTAAGGAATGCAGAAGGATAATAGAAATATTGATAAAAGTTAGAAGAGGGGCAAAATGAGACTTAATGAGATGAATATTCAACTTGTGTATGCAGTGTAGAGTACTAGGAAAAAATATGGAGTTCCTACAATGGACTGGGAAAACAAATGGAGGAATATATATATATAGTGATTTAGAAGGCTAGAATTATGAGGAGGGAGAGAAATTGTAGAGAAAGCTCTGAAAGGAAAAAGTTAATACTAATAAAAAAAAAAGAAAAAAGAAGAAGAAGAAAACAAAATAGATGGTATAGAAATTGACACCCTTAATTTTTGGGCCTATGAAAAAATGTTGTCTCTAAGAGCCACAACAGAAAACAGAAGGCAGAAAGATGCAGGAAGGATAAGTGATAGTTTGTAATACAGAATCAATATATACAGCGAGTGGGAAATTACTGAATAAGAAGCCCAGCAAAGAAGCGACCAGCTGGCAGCACCTATTTAAAAAAAAAAAAAAATAGAAGGAAAAAGGAAGCGGGGAGGAAAACGGGAATAATAGCAATAGACCAGAAAGTAACAGAGAGAAACCAATGATCCACACAGGCAAGCAGTCAAACAGAGCTAAGGGGGGTCAATGATTCCCCTAGGGTCCACGTGGATCCTTCCTGCCTACTTGTGTTTATCAATGAATTTCCCCACAGGGTTCTATATGCAGGTCCTGAAGCAGCTTTTAGCTATTAAACTAAATTAAAAAGAATTTATTTTTCATTTGTTGAGGTGACCTCACTTTTTTTTTTTTTTTTTTTTTAGCCAAATGCAGGACCCAAAATAATTCCTCCTCTAGACCAACCCCCTTATGTAAGGGACCCTAGCTGGGCCCGTGGAAATTAATCAAGCATGTCCCACTTTCCGGACTCCCCAGGTTAGCTGAAGCTCTGATGTTAGTCAGTGAGGAGTGCTAAAGATGGTGGATTCCGCCCCTTCCGGCGCCGAGCTCCAGTGTCACCGGGCTGCTCAGTAAATCAGTTTGAGTCCAGATTCGCATCTGCTCTCAGCCTAATGGTGCTTCAGGTCGGCTTATCTGCTCCCCAAAGCTATGGGGTGGTGTAGGCTGCCAGATCAATGTCTAAAAATATAAAATACCCTTCCCTGTCTTCCAACAGAACCCTCCTTTTTTTGGGAAGTGTCCCTTCCTCCTGGCTCCGCAGCGGCCCGGGTCTTATCCCTGGGTGGCTAGGGAAATCAGCTGCTTTTCCCGACCAAAATCCCCCCTCCGGTTCACTGGGTGCTGATTAGCTCGTTTGTTTTGTTCACACAAGGTCCAAGGGGCGCCAGGCAGCCAGATCCCCAGAAAATAAAACTTTTTCGCCCCGCCCGCAGCTCAAAATGGCCGTTTTATTTATTTTTTCCCTAACCTCAGGGCTCAGCCGCCTGTGCCAACCTCCACCAGCAGCCTCGAAACTCACGAATCTCCACCGTTCGGTCCATGCCGCCGATCCGCGCAGATAGATGTCCCAAGCCTCTCACTCCACGCGTGCACAGCACAGACCCCCGGGCAGGACCCCGTCCCCAATCAGCCTTGCTCTGGGAGCTTGCAGTGTGCGCCCTCCTACACTAACGCCATCTTGGCCCTCATTTCTCTTCTGGGTTCTTTTGATATTTTCTTTTATTTTTTTAGAATTATTATATTTTATTTGTCCCTAATACTCTTAAATCTTAGCTTCAACAAATAACAGGCCATACTTCTGTTATAACAATTCATACCCAGGCTATATACCTTTCCAGGGAGGCAGAATTTATCAAACATTGCAGTTCCAGGATGTTTCTACCCCAGAATTTAAAATAAGTCTCAGAACTGTGTCTTCTCAGTTCTTAATTGGAATAAAATCTGGACACATGTAGCAATCAAAATAGTGCATTCCATCTCTTTACATGGAATCTTCCTTCTTATTCTGATAATGAAATCATTTGTAGGCCAATACCAGAAACCTTTTGGCCCTGACATATCATATCGTTTTAAGCAGATTCATAATTTATATCACTCTTTAATTTCTATTTCTTTTTCCTTATCTTGGGTTCACAGTTTGGTAGAAATAACTTAGAAAGAGGTAGGTAGAGGGTTGAAGAGGAAACAGTGTTTGTCTAACAGCACCTGTGAAAACATGTAACATTTGTCATTTTGATCTGTTAACATTTATCTTTCTCTGTGAATTTAAACACATAATAGAGAAATATGATCATTTCCTTTTTAGCTTTGTCTGCTAAATATAATAGGGCCACTTTCTCCTATTGTATCCACCTCCTAATTATTATCATTATTCATAAAAATGAGTAATAGTCCTTGCAAAGATATGCCATACAAGAAATCCCTCAAAGTGGGGTATTTAGATTTAGAAGAGAAAGGCTCAATTGAGTAAATTTTATTCATACAGTCATTAGGGAAAATGAGTAAAATTTCCAGCACCATCAACCACAGCCTTTTCTCCCTGGACCTGATGTATTTAAATAATTGTTCTCTATCAGCTGTTTAGTTGATTCTAACAACTAGGCTCTTAGGGGATTCTGACATCTAACACAGGTAAATACTGGCCCTGCATAAAAGTTTTGGTCCAGCTCTTGTCCTCTTGTCTTATGATGGGTTGGTGGAATATTGCTTCATTATATGCTTGTAACAGAGATTGCAAACTCACCCCATAGTTGAAGGAGGAGGCAGTTTGTTTGCTGAAAAGCATTACAGAAGTTTCCTCTGCAGTTCTTACACATATTCTTGGTTATATGCCATCTTCTTGGCAGAACTGACATACCTGGGGCTTTTCAGGGACCCGTGGCTCATTATGTTCATCCATAAGGTAAGACCGCAGCCTGTGGCTTTCTTCAAGGTTGTTTTTAGTTTAACATTTTCCTTTTGAATTTTCTGCTTCTCAACCATTTTGGGTTTTGGCTTCTATATGTCCTTTTTTGAGATGCTCCTCACGTTGTATTGTAACTTTCTTTCTCTTTCTGTTGCCACTGCCTGGTTAGCTCCTCCACTTCCATTTGCAGACTGTTGAACTTGTCGCCTAAGTCCTGTTTGAAAAACCGGTTGTTCAACTCAGCAGACTGGCAACCTTGCTTAGCCTTCAGCCATCTGATTAGTTTCTCTTCCAAGTAACTGTTGAGTTCACTTTTCTGTTTTACTCCTAAACCTGAACTCTGCGGCTTAAAGGCAAGTTCATGCCTGAGTGCCCTGAGATCATCCAGCTGCTGCTGTAGAAACACCAGGGAATCTTGCTTCTCACAGACATCCTTTTCCAGCATCTTCATAGCGAATTCCATTTCTTGACTCGTGACAAGAACCCAGGCACTGGCAGCCTCAGAGGAGAAAAATCCGCAACTCCAACCTGAGAATCCAAATTGTCTCCTTTCATACAGAAATTGGCATCAACGACATTAAGACCCAACAACAGGCCAACAATTATACCTCCTTCTTCCATCAAAAGGGCATTGGGCTCGTAGAATTCTTTGAGAAGTTTCTCTTTTCTGATGAAAGTTTTCATATAATCTGAGAGTTTTCTTTTTTTTTTTTTTAATTTATTTTTATTGTGGGTAAAAATCAAAATTCTCACAATACATACAAACATTTGCAAAATGATATATAAATATATATGCATATATGTGTATTTGCTTACAAAAATGTTATTAGAAGCCAGGCTCTTCCTCTGCCTACTGGTGTCTTAAGCCCTGGGAGATTGTTAACACTTGCTGTTATCTCTGCAGCTTCTTGAACAAGTTTTCCTACCGATTCTAGAGGCCTCCAGAAGGATTAATTTTGTCCAAGGAAAGTTTTCTTGGCTTTCAAGCCATGTTTCAGGCAGTGATCCATCACTACGAAGAATTGCTGAAGAGGTGCATAATCAGAGTCCAGAGTCTTCCCTGGGTTCCGAGCTGATTCAACCAAGCCTCGATACTCAGCCTGGCCATGCCCATCAGGTTTATGTGTTCGTTAGCTATTAGATAATTAGGATGGTGCTTTCCGCCGGCGCCGCGCAGGCAGATCAGCAGCAGGAAGGGCAGAGGGAACCCGGCCAGGGAGGGGTCCTCCAGACGCGCTGTTGCCGTTGCAGGGGCGGGTGTGCTGCGAAGCCGGCGCCTCCATCGCCAGTATAGTGCAGCAAGAAGGGGAGGGCTACCGACGAACCGGCTCTGACTGCCGGGTAGGGAAGGCGAGCTGTGGCCCCACTTCGCCCTCTCGGTCCGCGACCCTCGGCTGAGCGAGGCTCGGCTTTCCAGGCCCCCGTTCCCCGCCATTCGCCACCTCCGCGGTGCAACTTTCGGCGCCAAGAGTGGGCGACGGCGGGATCTCAGCATGCTTGGTCGTACTTTCGCTTCCATTTCGCGACCGGGCCTGGGCAAGGGAGCAAAGGATCAGGGCGAGAAGCCCCAGCCCTGTCGCGTCAGCGCCGCCACTTTTCTCCTCTGCGGCTGACGGCGTCTGGGTTCAGCCGCTTGGTCCAGAGCAGCCCCTCCAGGGTCCCAAAGTTTGCTTTCCTATAACAACTTTCAGCAATGTGTTTATCATGTATTTTGCTGTTTTGTGGTATGTGTGTGCATGCATCTGTTTTTATCTTGTAGCAAGATGTAGTTGAGTTAGGGGTATCATTTTTTAAGATTTCATCAAATTTAGAAAATCAAAGTTTTTATTTTGAAGTATCTGATATGCTTTCATCACAAATTATCATTTAAACCTTGTGTTTCATCTCAGGACATTTAAAATGTTTCTCTCTCTCTCTCTCTCTCTCTCTCTCTCTCTCTCTCTCTCTCTTTCTCTCTCTCTCAAATACTTGAACATAAAATAGATAGTTAAATACCCATTTTGTTAATTCCATCATTACTGTTTTCCCTGGTAAAGCGTCTATTGACTGTTTTTTCTTCTATTTTGTTTCAAAATGTCTTCCGTTTTGAAATCTCCAGTCATTTGGGACTGAACACTCTGCACTTTCAAAATTATGCTGTTGAGATTTAGGATTTGGTTTTCTTCCTTTAAAGAATATAATGCTACATTATATCAGGTAGTGAGATTTTCAGATCAGTTTGGACTCTTTGAGACATGACTTTAAGCTTTGCAAGGTTGCATTCAAATATCTTTCACCCCAAGAAAAACTCAACTCCACTCCTCCCTAACTCCAAGATATGATTTCTCTATAGACTACATTCAATATTTCACCTAAACATGAGGACTTTTCACTCCTGCTGGAAGAGGTTTGAATTACTCCACCGTGTCTAACAACTAACAGCTTAAGCTGGTCATCTTACCCATACAGTTATTTTCCTCTGATAATATGAACTTTTATTCTATGCATATGTGGCCAAATATCAACAAGACCCGATGAAGAATTCTGAAGGTATTTTGTTTATTAATGTAGCTTTTTTCCTACTTGTAAGATGTCCCAGATCCTCCTGCCACCTCCATACACTTGTATTCCAATTTTCTCTTTAATTCAGTGACCATGCTGTTCTCTGTTTCCATTCTGTTTCTTTGTCTCCACAATCAGGATATGGACTTGAGGCAAAATCAAGAGTGATCATAAGTTTTAACTAGTTTTTTTTTTTGTCTTAATTCTTCACTCAGGTAATTCATTCCTGCACTGCCTGATGTCTGATATTGCTTTCTCAATTTTGTCCAGTGTTTTTAGCTATATATTGTAGAAGATTAAATCAAGTTCTTATTAGACAATCATGGTGAAAAGTTATAATGAAATTATAATATTTCATTTTGCAAAAAAAAAAAATATTTAAAGAACCATCATTTTTGAGGAAGTAGAGATTTGGAAACAGCAAAAAAACAGAGCTGTATTGGTAAAATACTCAAGGTAATAAGGTAAAAGTAAGATTGCATGTTGCAGAGAAGAAAATAAAGGATGCACATGGTCATTGGATATGGAGGTGGGGCAAACAGGATGGGCGCACCAGGGGCAGGCTTCTATGGAATATGTAAGTGTTCATCTTGTCATAGAGTGTTATATCAGTGGGTGGAGATCCACACAATAAACAAGAAAATATTAAACTCCCATACTGGGGAGTATTGCTATGTTTTCAAACAGAGGAGCAAGAGTCTCTTGAGAACATAGGCAGTGCCTAATCAAAGAAAACAGACCAATATGGCAAGCCTTCAATATTATTGCAAGGAACTATGAATATTATTCAGCAAAAAGTGAAACTTAGTGGTTACCATAGACCTCAAGGGAAGGGGGAGGGAAGAATAGAACATATGGAACATAGAGCATTTTCAGCACATTAGAATTGTTCTTTCTGCATGATCTTGCAGTAACTGATACAGGTCATATTTTAAATTTTGTCAAAATTTATAAAAATATGCGGTCCAAAATGTAAATCATAGTGTAAACCATTGACCATTGTTAGTAAGAATGCTTCGATATTTGTACATCAATTGTAACAAGGTCATTAATATAAATAAATATTATTAATTATTTATATTAACATTACAATAATAACATTAACCATTTATCTTCAAAGAACCTAAAGCTTCTTCGAAGATAAAACAAAAAAGAAATAAGACCCTTGGGGAATATATGGAAGAAAATGTTACTATACACACAAGACAACAGATCTTACAGTGATGAAAGACATAATGTCTAAACAGATTTTTTATTTCAAATCTTTTTTAGTTTTTTTGTGTTTTATTTTTTATTATTTCATTTTCTTATTAATTTTATTGGTTATTTTGTTGGCTTCATTTTTGGAGGGATTTTGGATCACAGAAGGGTCACAACTGTGGCAGGGGAGGATCATTAGTTCAGGGTGTCAGTGATGGGGATGTGTTCAACTGGGTGTGCCTCTAAGTCATAAGAATGGGTTCAACTGTTCATGGGGCATTGTCACGGTGTGTGGAGATCCACACAATGACTGAAAGAATATTGAATTCCCATCTTGGGGCATTCTGCTACATTCACTAATGGATAAGTAAGAATCCCCTGAGTACAGGGGCAGTGCCTAGTGAAGGATGATGACCATTGTGAAGGACCCTTGATATTGATGATTGTACTTATGAACCTATTCTTTTGAAATTGAAAGTTAACAAAGTATTATATCTGTTGCTTAAGAGTTACCTCTTGAGGGCCTCCTTCTTGCTCAATGTGGCCTCTCTTTAAGCCAACTCAGCATATAAACTCACTACCTCCCTTTCCCCCAGCATGGGACATGACTCTTGGGGTTAAGCCTCCCTGACACTTAGGGATTACTACCAAGCACCAACTAGCAATGCACCTGGAAAAAGACCTTGACCAAAAGGGGGAAAGGGTAAATACAAACACGTTTTTATGGCTAATATATTTCAAAGTGAGTTGGGAGGTCATTCTAGAGGTTATGCCTATACATGTCTCAGCAGGATCTCATTGCCTGCCACAGTAAATATTGCCTCAAAAACTGGGCTCCTGAGGGCTCTAGAGACATCCCAACACTATAAGCAGGGCAGACAGCTCAAGAGTTTGGCACCCTGCCAGTGGGCCTGACTTTGTAATTTATGTTCCCTAGTGTGACAGAGTTGCACTCATTTGTGGCTCCCCTACACATGGTTCTTCTGCCCTTCTAGTTTAACCTATAGTATGTACTATTCTGATAGGTGTACATCCAAGTGACTTAAATCTTTGGTCCATCCATGTTCCTGTTGGGCCCTGAATCTCAGCAGAGTTGCAACACCTACTCTCCAGTTCATTGGACTCACCCAGGACAACTAAATGGATATGATGATGGACAACACTCATCCTATGGAATAGAGAGTGTCTGCAACTGCAAGGATGATACTCCCATCCACCAGCCCAATGAGATCTAAGTCCCCTTTCAATTAAAGACAAGGTGGGCATCACCATCTCAAAATCCTCAATATTGGTGAATGAACAATGGATAAAACATACTTACTGGGGGGCGGATGTGGCTCAAATGGTTGGGCGTCTGTCTGCCATATGGAGGGACCTGGGTTCGATCCCCGGGACCTCCCGGTAAAATAAAAAAAAATATATAGAAAGCACATGGGCTGCCAGGCTCTGTGTGCTGCTGAGCCGTCGGGCCCCGGGAGCCATGCAGCAGGATGATGACGTAACAGGGGAGAGACAAGACGAGATGCTCTGAAAGCTGCAGAAGCCAGGAGCTGAGGTGGCGCAGGCAGCAGAATAACTGTCTCCTGCATCGGAAGTCTCCAGGGTCGAATCCTGGTGAAGACTGGAGGATGAGAAGAGATGGCAGGAAACAGACACAGAGAATTGCTCAGTGAATGGACACAAAAACAGCAAATGGGGAAGGGGGTGTTGGTTAAAATGGATAAAATAAATAAATAAATCTTTAAAAAAAAATACTTACTATTATTCTACTATAGATTTATTGTTATTCTAACAGTGAAAAAACTTTTACCATTGATATGGAGGCAGTGGCCACTGGAGATTCTGAGGGAAGGGAGAGGGAACTATAGGTATAATATGGGGGCATTTTGGGGACATTGGAATTGTCCTTCATGACATTGAAATGATGGATACAAGCCACTGTATAGTTTGTTATAACTTACAAAATTGTGCAGGACAGAGTATATAATGTAAACTTTAATCCACAGTTCATGGCAATGCTTCAATATGTGTTCAATTGTAATAAATGTACAACACTAATGAAGGATATTATTAGTGTGGGAGGAGTAGGGAGTAGAGCATATGGGAATCCCCTATATTTTTTCTGTTAACAGTTATGTAATTTAAAGTATCTTTAAATAAACAAATAAATAAAATGTATTTTTTAAAAAAGGATGTACATTGTCTAACAATACGTAATGTGCTTCAGTCTTCCCAACAAACAGATATCTAATTTTGAATATATTTAGATTGTTGTTTTTAATGATGGAAATATCTCCTATATTATTTTCCTCTTGGAAGGATTTACTTTGCTCTTTTGCCAAAGGAGAGAGTTATGTTACTAAAAATTAGGCCTAACTTGGATTATAAATGAGCTTGGTCATTTTTTATTTTACAACCTTGAACAACTTACTCTAATACTCTGACTCAATTTATTTAACAAAAATTTTGATAAGATATTGTAGCTACACTATAAGGTATTTATGATGACAAGATACACTAGGTTTTTTTTTTTTTTTTTTTTTTTAACACTGCCTCATGTACAAAATATACACAAAGTATTACATTTTTATTAATGCTATTCTAAGTAGAGTTATTGGCCCAACTGATTTGAAAATATTTTATAGGGTGTGAAAATATGGACTAGACTCTTTTCTCTTCTTTATAAAAGACTAATTCTATTTAAAGATGTATAAAGAACCTAGAAACACAATTAAAAATTTATCTGCTGAAAAGAACTGTAGTCCCCAAGAGTTTTCAACATGATGCTTTGTACTTTATGGCATCCAATATAAATAGGTCTTTTCTCTTTTTTTATTTCCTTTGTGCCTGTTAGATGAATATTAGAGCACAGTGGCACAATTTATGCTACTGAGTTTCTCAGGCTTCCCCTTTTTGAGTGGTTTCAGTGCAGCTGTTTTCTTGACTCTTTATGTCTTTGGTATCTGTGGTAATATTTCCATCATCATGGTGATTATCAAAGATAGCCAACACAACTCACCTATGTATTTCTTCCTAGAAAACTTGTCCTTCTTGGATGTATGCTATACCTCAGTCACCATGCCCAAGGCCATTGTGAATGGCATCTTGGGATCCAAGGATACTTCCTTCCCATAGTGTGTTGCCCAATTCTACCTATTTTTCACACTGTTTTCACACTGATTGTTTACCATTCACCACAATGGCCTATGAATGCTGTATGGCCATTTCAGGCCCTGCTCTATTAGATTGTAAGGAGCAGGAATTTCTGCTGGAAGCTTGCTTCCACTGCCTGAGTATGTGATTTATTTTATTCCATTTTCCATGCTATCAGCAACTTCTCCTTCTCCTTCTCTGGAGCTAAAATCTTTGATAATTTTTTTCTGTGACATTCCTCCAGTCATGAGGCTCTCCTGTGCTGACTACAGTGCAAATGAAAAAGTGAGTTTTATATCCCACAGCAACATCATACTAGAGACATTGTCCTCACCCTACTCTTACATCTATAACCACTCCAATATCATCAAGATTCATCATGAGCAGGGCCACTTGAAAGTCTTCTCAGCCTGCATTTCTCACCTGACCACTCTTCTCTTATGGATCTGTGAGTTCCATGTACCCCAAATCTACCTCGAACTATTCTTCTATCCAAGGATTTCTGGATGCTGTATTTTATTCCATTATCACACATGCTTTGAACCCCATCATCTACTCTCTGAGGAACAAAGAAATGAAAATAGCCCTTAAGAACGTGTACCATCAACTACAGAGAAAGCATTGAAAACATCTTATTATACAGTACATTCCATGAGAGTGTCTAAATAAATCATTTAACTGAAAAGTAAAATAAAATTACTTGCTGTATTTGGAGTATATATATTTGTTCAACAAATATGGGTTGTTGAGATATTTCAATAGTAGTTGTCTAGTAAATTAGCTAGATAAACTTTCCACTTCAAATTTAAGTACATTCTCCAAACTAATACCACCACTCATTATTATTAGTTTAAAAAGAATTATTTTGGTTTTAAAAGAGTGCAATCCTATTAAATGTAAAGTAAGTTAATAAGAGGAGATGTTGGAATATAGGAAGAGAATATTTTTTAAAGCTTTTTAAAAGACATTGTTTTTCAAGAGTATATACAATAATCCTCACTACTCAGTTGATCTTCTCAAAATTGTGAAATCAATGAGTTAAAGTAGCTAACATGAACATTATTTTGAATTTATCACATATTTATTTCAGCATTGGCCTTTTATATAGCCAAATCTTTTGATCAAGCAATGTCAATTTTAATAGTTGTCCCCAATTTAGTAAAAAATAAATCATAAATTAGAAATAAAAAGAAAGTATACTTTGCCAGCATTAGATTTTTAAAAACTTCAAAAAATAATCTCACCTCTTTTACAATAGTGACAAAAATCTATAAATTCATAATTTGTAGTAGAAAAGACTATTTGAGAAATTCACTTTGAATGTAATTTGAAAATACATATTTATTCTTATTTAAATATGCCTAGAATCCTTTCCACTTTCTGACAATTTACCCTGAAATATTTTGGATTTAAAAAGAAAAACAGGGGGTGGGATGTAGCTCAACTGGTTGGGCGTCCGTCTGCCATATGGAGGGACCCGGGTTCGATCCCTGGGACCTCCCGGTAAAAAACAAAACAAAACAAAAAACAAGTAAGAGATAAGAAATTTATGCCATGCTTCTTTCTATTCATGTATTTTGCTTTAAAACTGTTTCTAATTTTTTTTCTGAAAAATTTCCAAACAACTTAAAGTAAAAAACAAAACAAAACAAAAAACATCTGCATATTACATAGAGGTAACATGTAACAATTTCATAATTATAATGTAGAAAAATAACAAAAATAATATATTTTTGAAAAACAAATTGCTTGTAGATACAGATACCAACAATCAATTCAGGTAGACAATATTTCTTTTATATTACTCAACTTTTAGATTGTCTGAAATAAATATATTTTCAGAGTTTGATTCAGAAATTTAGCAACAAAAGTTACAGTCCAATATTCTTTAGTTTCTCTACTTTTTCAAAAAACTATTTACTCTAAAAACCATTAAATTATTAATTCAATAAATAAACAAATCATATCAATATTTATGTGTTAACTGAATAAAAATCTCCCTTAGAAAATATGGAAACACCTAGTTAAACATTTTTATAAATATGCTATTAAACAGATTTATTTAGAATATCAAGATGGAATTTAATAATAAAATGAGAATCCATGTATATGACAAATATTAACCCTAGTAAACTTAGTATGTTTCCAGACAAAATAGATATGTCATAAATGTCACTTTCATTAAGGTAGATATTGACGAACATTTTATTTTGCAGAATGATGCAAAAATTCTAAATTTATGACTCAACCACAAGCTAGAATTGGAGAAATAGTTATACTGGGCACATTTTAACACCTTTCCACTAGTAATGAAAATTACCAGGTATATAGGATCTTTGCATAATGAGAAAAAGGTCAATTCTCTAAGGGACATACAGGTCAGAAATGTCCCCCAAAACAGACAACATCAAATTATTTGATGTAAAAACTGATAGAATTGAAAGGAGAAAAAGACAAATTAAATATTTTATCTGGAGACTTCAACGTCCTTTTGCAATAATTAACATATCCAGAATGCAGAAAATCATTAAGGACATAGTTGTAAACAGCATTATCAAACACCTTAATCTAATTGACATTTATAGAATAAAACATCCAACAATAATAGAATACACATTCTTTTCAAGCTCAAATAGAACATTCACCAATATAAACCACATTCTGGGATATCAAACAGACACAACTTCACAAGTTTGAAGAAGAGCAATAATATAAAGCATGTTCTCAGACCACAACAGCATTAATTAGAATTCAACAAAAGAAATATAATTGTTGTGTTTTGAAGTCTCCAAAAATAATAATTAATTTGTTTATTTCTACTTGCAGTTCTATTGGGTTTTGCCTCAAATATTTTGCTATGTTATTAGGACATGCACAATAAGACTATGTATGTTCTCTTGGAAAATTGACTTCTTAATCATTATGCAATGCTCCTTTTTTTCTTTCATAATTTTTCTTGGTCTGAACTCTGTTTTATCTGGAATTAATATAGGTAGTTCAGTTTTTCTTTGATTATTGTTAGCATGATACCACTTCCTCCATAATTTTATTAGTAATTTATTTGTGACTTTATATTTAAAGTGTTTACATGTAGACAAAATATAATTATTTTTTGTTTTGGTATTGACTCTGCCTTTCTGTCTTTTAATCTGTGTATTTGGACTATCCCTATATAAAGTGATTATTGATATCTTCTATGTGTAAAACTCTTTTCTCTTCTTTGTAGTTCCTTGATTTCTGATCTTATCCTCTATTTTTCTACCTTCTCTAGTTTTATTTTATTTTTTAAAAATAATTCCATTGTTTGTCTTCCCTTGGCATATTTTGCTTCTCTTTTTATTTTCTTAGTGTTTGCTGTAGAGTTTGCAATATGCATTTGAAACTAATATAATTCTACTTGTAGCAGAGGATTTTAGGAAGATGATAGAGTAGGGAGCACCAGGACTCAGTCCTTCCACCAGAACTATTAAACAAGGAGAAACTGTCTGAAACAACTGCAATGGCCAGAAGAAGAACAGAAGAAGTATTTAGGGAAGCATGGGAAGAAGAGGCTGATAAATTACAGTAAACGTCAGTAAATTGCTTTCTGTGCATGGTGGCTAATGATGCCCATTACCCAACTCTTGCAGCAGGCCTACATGAAGTCCAGTCTATGGCTAACTCACTGGTGACAGAAAGGGACATAAACATTCTCTTTCCCAAGATTAAGGGCGGGCATGGCCAATCACAGATCATGGATTTTTATTAATGAATTCAAATCACTCAGGGCCCAGCTTTGAGGGGACCCATGCTTCAACCCACACTGGGAAAGGATAGTGGCAGTGGAAACTTAAAGATGCAGCAATTCCTCAAGGCTGCAGGGCCAGTTATGTGAAGGGCTGCATTCACTGTGAAGGACAGGAAAGCCCAACTTTAGGAAGATATCAGAGAACTTTTGGATGCCTTTCTTGATCACCTCCCAAGGGCTCTTTGAAGATGGTCTGTGACATCTTCTTGAATCCCTTGCCATGTTTCAGCTAGGAATGACTGACTTTGGAAAGTCATCTCAGGCAAGCCTCATCTCATAGAATTTTCCCTCCAGGATAAAATAGGTTGAAACAATAAAAGGAGAGTAAGAAACTATACAGGCAGAGAGCAAAGAACTGTCAGTTTCAAACACCCGATAGACTTAGATTTGTCTTCTGAGAAACAAAGGGGACAAACAAGAAATCTCCCAGAAAACCAACAAGCAGGACAAGACATAGGCCCAGAAAAATAGGGAAAATCCTATGCCCTGCATTTTCCTTGAGCAGACCTTCCTGATAGGAGAGCTCAAGATTAAGAAAATACCTGTTTTAATAGCAACTGGTTACAAAATCAAGAAACATACATCTCTGGGAATAAATCTCAGAGTTAACATTTCAATATATTAAAATGTACAGTGTGCAACAAAAGAGCACAAGGCAAAGAAACAGGAAATGTTGGCTCATCCAAATGAAGGGAATAATATTTAAAAAAAACACAACTAATGTAGAAGAACAGAATGTTAACATACTGAACATAGCCTTTAAAAAGTTTATCTCAAAAGTGCTCAAGGATATAAAGGAAAACATGGAGAATAAACTAAATGCTATCAGGAAAACAATGAGTGAGCAATATGAGAATCTTAGTGAAGAGATAGAAACTTTAAAAAGGAAACAAGCTGAACTAATGGACTTGAATATCACATGAACTGAAATGAAAATTCCCAGGAGTTTTAAAGAGCTGATTGAAGCTAGAAGAAAAAATCATTGAACTCAAAGGCAGGGCATTTGAAATGAGTTAGACTGAGGAACAAAAAGGCAAAAGAAATATTAACATAAAAAATAGCCTGAGACACCTCTGGCACATCATCAAGCATACCAATATATACATTATGGGATTCCCAGAGAGAGATGAGAGAAGAAGCAAAATGGATATTCAAAAATCTAATGACATTAAACTTCCAAACTTAGAAAAAGACATGAATATACACATCCAAGAAATCCATAGACCATAAAACAAGATAAGTATAAAGAAGTATCCAGTCAAGTATAGACCACACTATTAAATGCAAAGGACAAAGAGAGAGTTCTGAAAGCTGTGAGAGAAAAGCAACATGTTACATACAAGGAGTCACAATTAGATTGAACACTGATTTCTCATCAAACCCATGCAGGCAAGAAGGCAGTGGGCTGAAATATTTAAAGAGCTTAAAGAAAATAACTGCCAACCCAAAATTTTATATCTATTGAGACTTTCTTTCAAAAATGAGGGAGAAGTTAAGACATTCTCAGATAAACAAATGCTCAGGAAGTTCATCACCACTAGATTGGCCCTACAAGCAATACTAATGTCAATAGTTTATATTAAAGGAAAGGACACTAAACAGTGGTTCAAAGTGGCATAAAGAAATGAAGACCTGTGGTAAAAGTAACTACTTAAGTAATTACAAGTGCCATTAATATTGTAATATATTTCTTGGTATTTAACTCCACTTCTTACTTCCCCAGGTGATAAAATGCAAATGCATAAAATTATTGATAAAGATATCATTTTGGACATATAATTTATAAAGGTATAAGTGGTAGCAAGTACAGAAAAAATGTAGGGAAGGAAAGGGGTATAGGAAATATATATAGCATGGTGTTTAAGTTAGGTTTGATTCAAATTAAATAAGAATAGTATAAATTTAGGAGATTAAATTTATCCCCATGATAACCCCAAAGATTATAGATGAAAAATATATTCAGATAAGAGGAGAAGGCACTCAATATGGTATGGCAGTTTTATTATAAAAACATAAAATAAATATAAAATAAGTTAACAGAAGTGAGGGACCAAAAAAATGTATATGACTTACAAAAGCTAAGCAGTAAATGGGAGAAGAAAGTCCTGTATTATCAGTAATGACTTTAAATGTAAATAGATTAAACTATGCAGTCAAAAGTCAGAGGTTGGCAGAATGGGTAATAAAGTCAGAACCAACTGTATCTTGTATCCAGGAGACTCACCTTAAATTCAAAGATACAGGTAGGCTGAAATTAAGGGATGGAGGAAAATATATGAAGCAAGTTGTAGCCAGAAAATGATGGGATGGCTATATTGATATCATAAAAATAGAATTAAAATAAAAAACTTTTATGAGAGAAAAATATGGTTAGTTATACTGAAAAAAATGAGATTTTTAAACAAAAAGATGCAACAACTATAAACATTTATGCACAAAACAACAAAGCCCCAAATTATATGAAGCAAATACTGACAGAATTGAAGAGATTGACATGTCTATATTAACAGTAGGAGTATTTAATACACATTTTAAATAATGAATACTAATCAGAAAAACAAAGAGGAAATACCAGATAAATGATACACTGAAACAAATAGACCTAACAAACATATATAGAACACTTCACCCAACAAAAACAAAAAACACATTCTTCTTGAGTGCACATCAATCATTCTCCAGGATGATTATATATTTTAAAAATTGAAATCATACAGCCTATAGCATCTGACCAAAATGGAATGAAGCTAGAATTCATTAACAGAGAAAAAAATGGAAAAGACCCAAATATGTAAAAATCAACCAGTATACTCTTAAACAACAAATGGGTTAAAGAGGAAATCACAAGGGAAATTAGGAAATATGTTGAGCTGAATGAAAATGATAATGCAACATACCAAAGCTAATGGGATGCAGGAAGAGCAATGCTGAGAGAGAAATTTATAGCCCTCAATGCTTACATGGGAAAAGAATAATTTCAAATCACAGACTAATCCTCAAAACGGGAAGAACTAAGAGCAAACAAAACCCAATTTGAGAAGAAGTAAGGAAATAACATATATTAGAACAGAGATAAATGAAATAGAAAACAAAAAATAGGATCAATACAACCAAAAGTAGGTTCTTTAAAAATATAAATAAAATTGGCAACTCCTTATCTAGAATGAAAAAGAAAAAGAGAGAAAAGAAATAAAGAAAACAGAAATGAAAAGGGTATCATTACTACTGACCCCACTGAAATAGAAAAAAGTACTATAATAGGATACTATGAACAACTGTACATCAATAAATTAGATAGCTTAGATGAAATGGACAAAATCTTAGAAACACACAAACTACCTACACTGACTCAAGGATAAAAAGAAGACCATGACAAACCAATTATTAGTAAACATTCAGACGTACTCAAACACCTCCTAACAATGAAAGTGTATGACCATATAGCTTCACAGAGGAAATCTACCAAACATTCCAAGAAGACATAAATCCAATTCTGCTCAAATTCTTCCAAAAAAATTGAAGAGGTGAGAACAGTCCCTAATTCATTCTATGAGGCCAACATCATCCTCATAACCAAATCAGCTAAAGAGATCACAAGAAAAGAAAAATATGGGCCAATATCTCTTATGAATATAAATGCAAGAATCCTCAACAAAATACTAGGAAACAGAATCAAACAACATATATCAAGAATTATACACCACAATCATGTGGGATTTATCCCTGGTATGCAAAGCTGATTGAACATAAGAAAAACCACTGAGTGTACACTTTGAACACACAGCAAACCTTGAGATGAATGATGGACTGTGGTTAACAGTATAAATATGAGAATGTTCTCTCATGAACTATAACAAATATATAACACTAATACATGATGTTAATAATAGAATGGTTTGTGGGAAAATTACACCAAATATAAGCTATGGATTATAGATAGTAGTAATATTGTGATTATGTTCTTTCATCATTTATAACAAATGTGTCACAGCAATGTAGGGTGTTGGTGGTGGGGCGATGTATGAGAATCCTATATGGCATGCATGATTGTTTTGTTAACCCACAACTTCTCAAAAAAATAAAAGTAATCCCAGGATTAAAAAAAAAAAAAAAGAAAAGCAATTGATATAATATACCACATTACCAGAAGGAAGAAAAAAAAACCATGATCTTCTCAATTGATACAGAAATTGATTTGACAAAATCCAGCACCCCTTCTAGGTAAAAACTGTTAAAACACTAGGAATAGAAGGAAACTTCCTAAGAATTATGAAGCCATATATGAAAAGCCCACAGCTTAACATCTTCCTTAATGGTGAATGTAGATAACCAAGTTGTGTCCTATGGTACTATAGGTATAAGACAGTAAATGATAAATAATTGAGTATTTTGAGGGAGAAAATAAAGCTAGCCTTTTCCTAAATCCCTTATTAAAATTTGAAATATGAGAACCTCTCTAAACTGAATATTCTTCAAAGAGCAAGTAGGTTAAAGATTTTATAGAGTAGAAGAAGGTCAATAATCAATCATTTTTCATCAGAATTATTTACTTCTCAAATTCTTGGAAGATATGTAGATACAGAAGTTGTATCAGTCATGGAAAAGGATGTGGAGACAACAAAGTTAGGGCCCAAATTAGGTGTTATTATCTGGTCAGTGTGGAATTATCTAAGGGCTGGAACATTATGGTAAAGTCAATGTAAGTTCTTCATTCATTCCACATCACTCACACAATTAGTTAGTCAACATTATAAAGACAAATTTATTTAAATGAAACTACATTGTTTCAATAAAACTAAATTAACCAGGAAATGATTGATTCACTGAAGAGGACCAAGCTGAAAGTAAAATCTTGGTAAATCAATTGTATGATTACCATATGTAGTCACCTATTATATGTGTAATATTGAAATACTTGACATTGTTGTTATTGTATTCCTCTCTCTATTTATTTATTGATTTTTTACAGGTTGTTTTTGCAGTAATGATAAATAAAATTGCTCTGACTGAATGTATCCTCATGGAATTTTCTATCAATCAAGTATGTACATTTTGCATTCAGTTCTTCTTTCATTCATGTGTGTACCCTGAAGGGAAATATCCACATTACAATGATTAAAACTTTTTACCAGTACCTTCACACACCCCATGCGCATCTTCAAGAATTTATCCTCTTTGGATATCTGCCTCATTTCAGTCACAATCCTCAATCCTTTGTCACCCCCCTAAATACAACAAATTCATCTCATTCCTTGGCTGTGTCAATCAGTTCTTTCTGGTGTTTTTGTTGTTAGTTTGTTTGTTTTAAGCAACTGCAAAGCTGATACACCTCACTGCTGTGTCCTTTGACCACTATGCTCTCATCTGTCATCCTCTGCACTATGATGTCATCATGAACTGGGCATGGCATGCAGGTGGCAACTTATGTTTTGGATGGTTGGGCATCTGATTGCTGTGATTCCCACAGCTGGTATCTTCTTTTTCTCCAAATTTGGGTCCAATGTAGTCCATCAGTTCTTCTGTGACATCCCTTAGTTATTAGCTATTTCTTGTTCAGAAACTTATGAGAAATTGTGCTTATCCTCATTAGTATGGTGATGGATTTCTGTTGTTTTATTTTAATCATTTTTTCTTAAGTCTACATCTTCTCCACAGTCAAGAAGATTTCTTCAAGAGAAGGCCAGTCCAAAGCATACTTCACCACTTACCTTACACACCTGCAAGTCATTGTATTATTTCTCTCCACTGGCTTCATTACTTATCTAAAGACAACTTCAGGTTCCTCTATTTTTTCCTATTTCTGTAATAAACTTTATTTTAGAGAACTTTCAGAATTACAGAAAAATTACACTGAAAGTATAGGGAAATCCAATGTAATTCCCATAACCAAACATAGTTTCCCCTATTATTTACATCTTACATTCATGTGGTTCATTTGTTGAACCAATTTATTGTTACTAACCAAAGACTATAGTTCACCTTATGGTTTACACTCTGTGCTGCAAAGTTTTGTATGCTTTAAAAGTGTATAATGTCATATGTCCATCAATGTAGTATTGTACACTTTCACTGCCCTAAATATGTCCTGTATTCTGCCTACTCATCCCTACTCCCCCAACTAAACCCCTGACATCCACTATCTTTATATCAATGCTACAAGTTCTTCCATTAAAACAAGCTAATAACAACAATTAATTATAGATCCTGAAAGAACATTCATATATTTGTATTCTTAACCAGAATCCTTGGCCAACCAAGAGTTCACTGAGTTATACAGTCACCTGTTTTATCCTCTAGCTTTCCTTTTAGCATCATGGACAGCCCTAAACTTTCCCATTTCAACCATGTTCAAGATCACCCTTCAGCATGCTTATTTACATTCATGTGGCTGCCATCTCTTTCCAAACTGTTACAATCAACTTAATTATAAATTCTTCACAGATTAAGCATTGGCTCAATCTCTACTCCCTTTCAATCCCCTGTTAACCTATCTTCCAAACTCTACCTCCACAAGTCTGCTCACTATTCTTAGTTCATATCATTGAGGTCATACAGTATCTATACTTTTGTGACATAAGGTCCTTGAGATTAATCCATACTGTTACATGTTTCAATACTTCATTCCTCCTTACTGCTGAATAATATCCCATTATATGTGTGTGTGTATGTATGTTTTTTTTGTATATATATATATATATATATATCACATTTTGTTTTTCTAATCATCTGTAGAAAGACACTTGGGTTACTTCCATCTTTGGCAATGCACATTAGTGTGCACATATCTCTTCATTTCCCTGTTGTCTTAATTTGCCACAGGCTACAGTGAAAAATAGCTTGTCTTTTATAAAGGGGATTTATTCGAGGTAAAAGATTACAGTTGTGAAACTGAAATAATGTGCAAATCAAGGCATTATCAGAGATACTCTCTCACAAGGGTCAGCTTCTAGAAGAACCTGGGGTCCTGCCACATAGCAAGAGAAGATGGAGGATCTGCTAGTCTCTCTCTGCCTTGTTCTCTAGGACTGTCTCTGAGCTTTGGCCATACTCTCAGTCTCTCTGGGTTTCATTGCCTTTTTGCAGATATAAGAGGACCTGGAGTTCTCTTTCTCACAAGATGTGGTCAAATGGCAGCATCCTTCCTTCATGTCCCCTTTCTTTCTGTGTGTTCTCAGTTTAAATAAGACCCAGCAAGGTGAAAGAGACCTAACCTGTGCTATGCCTCACTGATATAGTCCAATCAAAAATGCTAAAGCAATATAATCAAATCTAATTTAATTAAGGTCCCTTAACTGAAGCTAATCAAATGGTCCCATCTACTCTGAGTTTACAGCACATGAATGGCTTAGCTTAAGAACACAATTTTTTTGAGTCCTCAAAAGAAAAACCAGGACACCTACTGTAACCGTTGGAAAATTTGATGTAATTATGAATTCCAAAAATATAATTGGATCATGCTTGTAAACTGATCTGTTAATCTGGGCATGGTTAGGTTAAGATTAGGGCGTTGAGCCCCACCCCTTGGTGGATGGGGAATTAAATATTAAAGGCAAGGCAAAGGACAGTTGAGGTAGTCTTTTGCGAAGCAGTTTTGATGTTGGAAAGAAGGCCCCAGGGGAAGAGAAGCAAGCCGTTCGCCTGATCGTCTGCAGCTGACCTCGTGGAGAAAACAAAAGCTAAGCCCGGAGAGAAATGCAGCCCCGGGAAGAGAGGAACCCCAGAAGCCTGAACCCTGGCAAATGCTGGCAGCTGTCTTGCTCTAACACATGGCAATGGACTGTGGTGAGAGAAGAAACTTAATGCTTTATGGCCTGGTATCTGTGGACTTATACCCCAAATAAATACCCTTTATAAAGACCAACCCATTTTTGGTATTTCACATTAGCACCCCTTTGACTAACTAATACACCTACTTTCAATTCTTCTGGCTATATACCTAGTAGTAGAATTGCCTGATCATATGGCATTTCTATACTTAGCTTCCTGAGGAACCACCAAACTGTCCTCCAGAGTTGCTGCACTACTCTACATTCCCAACAGCAGTGAATGGGTGTTCTTATTTCTCCACGTTATCCAACACTTTTCTGATTTTTAAAAAAGATTAATTTTATTTATTTATCCCCTGCCCTTGTTGTTTTGTGCTCACTGTCTGTTTTCTGTGTCTATTCACTGTTGCTCTCTGTGTCTTCTCATCTTCTCTATTGGAGGCACCAGGAACTGAACCTTGGAGAGCAGCACTCAATGGCCTGAGCCACCTCAGCTCACTGCTTTGTTGTGTCTCCCATTTGTCTTTCCTCTTTGTGTCTCCTTGTTGCATCATATTATTGCATCAGCTCACCATGCCCACCATCACACCAGCTTGCTGTCTTGCTCGTCTTCTCCAGGAGGCACTGGGAATTGAACCCAGAGCCTCCCATGTGGTAGGTGGAAGCACAATCACTTGAGCCACATCTGCTTCCCTTTTTATTTTTTTTAAGAGAAGCCAATCTAGTAGGTGTGAAATGATATCTCATTGTAGTTTTGATATCTATTTCCCTAATAGCTAGTGATGTTGACCCTCTTTTTACGTGCTTTTTAGCCATCTGTATTTCTTCTTTGGAAAAGTGTTCATATCTCTTTATTTTTAAAATGGATTGTTTTCCTTTTTATTATTAAGTTGTAGGATTTCTTTATATGTGCTGGGTATGAGACCCTTACCAGATATGTGGTTTCCAAATATTTCCTCTAATTGAGTAGGCTGTCTTTTATTTAATAAAATTTTATTGAAGTACATCATGAATATATGAAAAACATAAACAATAAATGTATAGTAAACTTTGTGAATTTAAACAAACATGTCTTTCATCATATAAGGCTCCCATAAAGTTCCCCACCACCGACACTGCATTATTGTGAAACTTTTGTTAAAAACTATGAAAGAACAACATCAAAATATTACTACTAATTATAGTCCATATATTATATTTGATGTATTTTTCCCCAACCCACTCAATTATTAACATTCTATATTAGTATTATATATTTGTTATCGTTCAGGAGAAACTGTTCTGTTTGTCCTGTTAACTACAGCCCATCACTCACCATTGGATTTCCTGTTATATAGTCCCATGCTTTGTACTATACATTCAATGTGTATACTCAGTGGCTCTCATTTTCGTCACTGAGTTGTACTCCCAGCACTTCAATTTTAGAATGTTTCCATTACTCCAAAAGGAAAAATATCATAGCCCCCTTATAACCCCTTAATGTTTTCCCTCAGTATTGAAAAAGTACCTTCTTGCCATTGTTGCAAAATATTTTAGTTGTAATTTGCCATGTATCACCATATTATTAGTACTTTGTAAAAGAAGAGCATTCTTTTATTTATACTATTAGCCACAATCTTCAGCCATCACCAACCTTACTATGTTATACATTCCCATGTTTATTCTCTAGTTTCCTTTCAATTGACAATTACTTCCATAGACTACCACTTTCAGTCACAACCACATTTATAAATGAGCAGTGTTAGTTATACTCATAATGTGTTACTCTTAATCCAATTCATTTCCACACTTTTACAATTAACCTCATTAATAATGTTAAATATAATAAGCATCATGTCCCATTCTCAACCCACCTTCTATTTACTAGTAACTTATCCTCTAGAGTTTATATTCGTGAATTTTCTCATCATATTTGTTCACATTAGTGAGACCATACAATATTTGTCTTTTTGTATCAACTTATTTCGCTCAATGTAATATCTGCCTTTTCACTTTCTTGGCACATTCTTTGAAGCACAAACGTTTAAATTTTAAAGAGGTCGCATGTATCTATTTATTCTTTCATTAATTGTGATTTTTGTATAAAGCTTATGAAATCGTTGCCTACCACAATATTATGTAGATGCTTCCTACATTATCTTCTAGGGGATCTATAGTCCTGGATTTTATATTTAAGTCTTTAATCCATCCTAAGTTAATTTTTGTGTAGGGCATTAAATAGAAATCTTCTTTCATTCATTTGGATTTAGATAAACATTTCTCCCAACACTATTTGTTGAAGAGGTCATTCAGTCCCAGATGAGTGGAACTGACAGCCTTGTTAAACATCAATTGGCAGGTCTGTTCCTGAACTCTCAATTTAGTTATATTGGTCAATTTAACAATATCTAACTTTTAGAAATTACCATGATGTTCTGACCACTTAAGTTTCGTAGTATGCTTTAAAGTCAAGAAGTATGAGTCCTCCAAATGTGTTTTACCTTTTCAAGATGTTTTTGTCCATTTGGGACCCCTTACCTTTCCAAATAATTTTTAATAATAGGTTTTCCCATTTCTGTAAAATATGTTGTTGCACATTTTGGAAGATTGTGTTGATTCTGTGAATCAATTTTGGTAAAAATTAACATATTAATGATATTTAGTCTTCAAATCCATGAATATTGAATACCCACCCATTTATTTAGTTTTTCTTTGATTTCTTTTAGGAATATTGTGTAGTTTTCTGTATACAGGTCATTTACATCTTTAGCTATGTTTATTCCTAAATAATTTATTTTTTTATTTGCTATTGTAAATGGAATTTTTTAATTTCCTCCTCAGATTGCTCATTATTAGTGTGAAGAAACACTCCTGATTTTTCTGTGTTGATTTTATATCCTGCAACTTTACTGAACTCATTTATCATCTCTAGTAGCTTTGTTGTAGATTTTTCAGGACTTTCTATCTATAGGATCATGTCTTCTGCAAATAGTAAAAATTTTTCTTCTCCCTTTCCAATTTGAATGCCTTTTATTTATTTTCCTTAACTAAGTGCTCTAGCAAGAACTTCTAACACAACTTTGAATAAGAGTGGTGACAGTGGCCATCTTTGCCTTTTTCCAGATCTTAGAGGGAAAGCCTATAGAATTTGTAGTAAGATGTTAGCTGTGAGTTTTATACATATGCATTTTATCATGTGGAATGAGTTTACTTCTACTTCTATATTTGAAAGTGTTTTTCTCAAGAAAGGATGCTCAATTTTCTTGAATGCTTATTCTGCACTAATAAAAATGATCATGTAAATTTTCTCCTTTTATCTGTTAATTTGGTACTTTAAATTAATTGATTTTCTTTTGTGGAACCATCCTTCCATAACTTAGGTAAAACCTATTTGTTCATGGTGTATAATTAATTTGGTGTGTTGTTGGATTTGGTTAGCAAGAATTTTGTTGAGAATTTTTGCATCTAAGTTAATTAGAGATATTGGTCTGTAATTTTCTTATAGCATCTTTATGTGAATTTGGTATTAGGGTGATGGTGACATCACAGAATGAGTTAGGTAATATTCCCTTGTCTTCCTTTTTTTTTTTTTTTGGAAGAGTATGAGGAGGATAGGTGTTAATTCTTTTTGGAATGATTGGTAAAATTCATTTGTGAAGACATATAGTACAAGGCTTTTCTTGGTTGAAGGTTTTTGATGACTGATTCAATCACATTACTTGTGATTGGTCTGTTGATGTCTATTTCTTCTTTCAAAAGTGTACGTTGCTTATGTGTTTCTAAAAATTTGACCATTTCATCTAAATGTCCACTTGTTGGAATACAATTTCCCATAGTATACTCATAAGATACTCTTTATTTCTATGGGGTCAGTAGTGATGATCCACTCTCTTTTCGGATTTTTTTGCATATTATCTCTTATTTTTCTCTTAGTCTAGCTAAGGGTTTGTCAATTTTTTTAGTCTTCTAAAAACCAGCTTTTTGTTTTCTTAATTCTTTTGTGTTTTTATTCTCAATTACTTTTTTAAATAATTTTTTTTTATTTTTAAAAGATATTTAGATTACATAAATGTTATACAAAAATTAAAGGGATGCCCATATGCCCCATGTCCCACACCTCCCACAACCTTCTATATAAACATCTTACATTAGTGTGGCACATCACCTGCAATGGATATACACATCTTGGGGCTTTGCCACTAAGCATGGACCATAGTTCACATTGTAGACCACACTCTCTCCCACACAGTTCTGCATGTTATATGATGATGTAGAATGGGCCTATATCTGTCACTGCAAAAAAAAAGCCCCTGTATTACAATTGCTTTTCCTTATCCCTGCCCCCAAAGTGTCCAGTGGCCATTGGTTCCACATTAATGTTACAATTTTTTCCATTACTTGTATCATAATATGTCTGTAAAAGAATACCAGTAAGTCCACTTTAGTCCATAGCTCTCCCCCCATCCTGAGGAGTCTGGGATGGTGATGTTCACTCCACATCCAAGTGAGAGGGGGCTTATATCCCATGGGGAAGATGGATGGGATTATTCTGCCTGCAGCTGCAGACTCTCTCCATTCCCTGGGATGGCCATTGTCCATCATCATCTCCCCGCCAGGTGTCCTGAGTGAGTCCATTGAGCTGTAGGGTAGGAGTTGCAGATCCACCGAGATTCCGGGCCCAGCTGGCACATGAACAGCCCAAAGACTATGGTCTGGAAGTGCACCTACAAACTCCAGCAACACATATAGGTTTAAATTGAAGGGACTGATGGACTTTGTGCAGGGAGGGCAAATTTGAGTCCAACTCTGTCACTCTCAGGAGCACAGATTCCAAAGTAGGGCCCACTGATAAGGCACCAAACTCCAGAGCTACCTGCCCTGATATAGGAGCTGGGTGTCCCCAGAGCCCTCAGGATCCCCTCTATTTGGGGTGATATCTACATTGGAAGCCTATGAGGTCCTACTGAGATGTGCATAAGTGTTACCTCTGGGATGACCTCCTGACTCACTTTGAAGTCTCTTAGCAATATGAACTCATTTGTCTTTACTATTTCCCACTTTTATTCAAGGTCTTTTTCCAGTCATGTTGCCAGTTGGCACTAGGTGGTAATCCTTACCAGGGAAGCTCATCCCAGGAGTCATGTCCCACACTGGGAGGAAGGTAATGCATTCATATGCTGAGTTTGCCTTAGAGAGAGGCCACATTTGAGCAACAAGGAGGCAACCTTTAGGCACCCCATAATAATAGGCTAAGTTTCATTTTCAAAGCAAAGACTCATAAAGCTAGTCATCAATAACAAGAGCCCATCAATGGATCATTCTCCTTAGCCAGACACTGCCCCTGCACTTGGGGAACTGTTGCTGCTCCCTTAGAGAATGTGGCAGAGCTCTCCAGGATGGGAATTCAGTATTCTCTCATTTATTGAGTGATTCTCCACCCAATGTGACCATGCCCCGTGAGCATTTGAACAATTTTATAGGCCTTTTATGTATGTTCAGGTGAACTTCCTCCCATGAACCCCCCATTCCTGACACCCTCCACCAACGATCCTCTCCACCCAAGTTGTAACCCTTCTGTGATCCAAACCTTCTTTAAAGATGAAGCCAATACAATAGCCAAATACAATTAATAGGAAAATGAGGTAATAATGATGTTTAAATGTAAGAGATAAAATACTTGAAAACTTAAAAATAAACTAAAAATAAATAATATTAAAAGATTAGGATATTTGAAAAATGGGAAAAAGAAATTAAATTTTTTTTGACATTTTGCCTTTGATCACTGCAATATTAGGTGTCCAGTCTGTACCATGGCACCTTCCCCTTCTCATTTCCCAGTGTCTCATTATTTTTCACTTAATTTTCAAAGAAATTTTAAGTCACAGCAAAGTCACACACAGAATACAAGAGACTCTCATATACCCTACCTCTTCCCCCTCTCCTCACCCCATATTAAAAGCTTTTTGTATGTGGATGGTAGCATTGTTATAACTGTTATACAGATAGTGAAACATAGCTATTTAACATTGTCAATGGTTTACAATATGGTTTACATTTTAGACCATACAATTTTACACATTTTGGTGATATTTACCATGTCCTGTGTCCATCACTGTAAGGTAATAAAGAACATTACCACTGACCACTAAATACCCCCTGTTTGTTCTATTCTGTTCCTCCCTCCCCATCCCCCCCAGGGCCCAAGATGACCTCCTGACTTGACTCACTGGATGACAAGATTCATAGTTACATGCAGTAAGATGTCTTGACACACTGGTTTGTCCTTCCCTGTTAGGAACCACCCTTGCTCATAAGAGACGCCCTCCTGTCCATCTGGACAAATTGGTCCTCCCAAAGATGGCCCTCCATCTCCTTCCCATTCATTGTGTGAGTCTCCACCCACTGATACCACACATTGTGACAGGATGAACCCTCATACACTCCCTAGAAGCCTGCTCCAGATGTGCCTTGTCCCGAATGCATCCCCAACTAACACCGTAAACCAGTGACACTTCCTTGTCATATTGCCATAAGAGCATTCCCACCTCTGGACTTTCAACTTCATACCCACAAACCCCAAGTGTTCACCTAGTCCCTCTCCCATCTGTTCCCCCAGTATCCTGGGTATTCTAACCCACTCTTCCCAATCTACCCACCTTTCATCCCTGCACCACCAAATGCAATAACATCATTACCCAACTGTCCTATCCTTGCAAAATGCAACTACACCCTATTACTTTACCATAGATTATGTTTGTATGGGTGATGGCTCACAACTTTCTCTTCTCTTCTCTTTCTTGTAACCTGTTTTTCAGACAATGGTTCTCAGAAACTGCTCAATTTCCTTAATTCATGTCAAGGAGGTCATGTATTGCTCATCTTTCAATGCCTGGCTTGCTTCATTCAAGATTCATCCACGTTATTCCATGTGTTAGCACCTTATTCCTTCTAAAGCTGAATAATACTCCATTGTATGTATGTACCACATTTCGTTTATCCATTCATCTGTTGATGGGCACCGGGGTTGATTCCAACTTTAGGCAATAGTGAACAATGCTGCTATAAACATTGGTGTGCATATATCTGTTTATGCCTTTGCTTTCAATTCTTCTGGGTATATATCCAGCAGTAGAATTGCTGGATTATATGGAAGATCTATAGTTAGTTTTTGAGGAACCGCCAAACTGTTCTCCACAGTGGCTACACCATTCCACAATCCCACCAGCAGTGGATGGGGTTCCCATTCCTCCACATCCTCTCTAACACTTATAGTCTGCTGTTTTTTTTAATAGCCACCACTCTAATAGGTGTAAGATGGTATCTCATTGTAGTTTTGATTTGCAATTCCCTAATAGCTAGTGATGTTGAGCATTTTTTCATGTGCTTTTTAGACATTTGTATTTCTTCCTGGGACAAGTGTCTTTTCCGGTCACTTGACCATTTTTTAAATGGGTTGTTTGTCTTGTTATTTTTGAGGTGTAGGATCTCTTTATATATGCAAAATATTAGGCTCCTATCAGATATATGGTTGCCAAATATTTTCTACCATTGGGTAGGCTGCCTTTTAATTTTTTTTGATAATGTCCTTTGAGGTGCAAAAGTTTTTAATTTTGAGGAGATCCCAGTTATCTATTTTTCCTTTTGCTGCTCATGCTTTGGGTTTGAAGTTCATGAAACCATTTCCATTACACAGTCCTGTAGATGCTTCCCTACATTATCTTCCAAGGTCTTTATGGTCTTGGCTCTTATGTTTAGATCCTTGATCCATCTTGAGTTGATTTTTGTATAAGGTGTGAGATGGTGTTTCTCTCTCATTCTTTTGAGTATGGATATCCAGCTCTCCAAGTACCACTTGTTGAAGAGGCCATTCTTTCCCAACCGAGTGGGCTTGGTCTCCTTGTCGAATATCAGATAACTGCATATGTGAGGATTTATATCAGAACTCTCAATTCAGTTCCATTGGTCTGTTTGTCTATCCAAGTTCCAATACCATGCAATTTTGACCACTGGAGCTTTGTAGTATGTTTTAAAGTCAGGCAGTGTGATATCTCCAACTTCATTTTTCTTTTTCAATATGTCTTTGGAGATTCAGGGCGTCTTACCCTTCCAAATAAATTTTGTAGTTAGTTTTTCCAGTTCCTTAAAAAATGATGTGTTGATTTTTATTGGGATTGCATTAAATCTGTAGATTAGTTTGGGTAGGATAGACATCTTGATGATGTTTAGTCTTCCTACCCATGAACAGGGAATATTCTACCATTTGTTTAAGTCTTCTTTGGTTTCCTTTAACAGTGGTGTGTAGTTATCTGTATGTAAGTCCTTTACATCTTTAGTTAAATTTATTCCTAGGTATTTGATTCTTTTAGTTACCATTGTAAATGGTATTTTTTTCTTGATTTCCTCCTCAAATTGCTTGTTATTGCTGTACAGAAATACTACTGATTTTTGAGCATTATCTTATAGCCTGCAATGTTACTGAACTTCTTTATAAGTTCTAGAAACTTGGTTGTAGATTTCTCAGGGCTTTCTACATATAGGATCATGTCATCTGCAAATAATGAAATTTTCACTTCTTATTTTCCAATTTGGATGTTTTTATATCTTTTTCTTGCCTCAGTGCTTGAGCAAGTACTTCTAAGACAATGTAAAATAGGAGTGGAGATAGGGGACATCCTTGCCTTGTTCCCGATCTCAGAGGGAAGGCTTTTAAGATTTCACCATTGAAGATGATGTTAGTTTTGGGTTTTTCATTTATGCCCTTTATCATGTTCAGAAAGTTTCCTTCTATTCCTATTTTTTGCAGGGTTTTTATCAGATAAATGTGCTGTATTTTTTTGAATGCCTTTTCTGCACTTACAGAGATGATCATGTGATTTTTTTCTTTCAATCTGTTCATGTGGTGTATTACACTGATTGATTTTTCTTATGTTGAACCATCCTTGCATACCTGGGATGAAACTCACTTGGTCATGGTGGATAATTCTTTTGATATGTTGTTGAATGTGATTAGCAAGTATTTTGTCAAGGATTTTAGCATCTAGGTTCATTAAAGAAATTGGTCTGTAATTTTCCTTTCTTGTGGCATCTTTGTTTGGCTTTGGTATTAGGGTAATATTAGCATCATAGAATGAGTTAGGCAATGTTCCTTCTACTTCTATTTTTTTGGAAGAGCTTAAGCAGGATTAGTGTTAGCTCTTTCCAGAACATTTGGTAGAATTCAGCTTTGAAGTCATCCGGTCCTGGGCTCTTCTTAGTTGGAAGGTTTTAATGAATGTATCTATCTCTTTACTTGTAATTGGACTGTTGAGTTCATCAGTTTCTTCTTTTGTCAATGTAGGCCTTTTGTGAGTTTCTAGGAATTTGTCCATTTCCTCAGTTATCATTCTTGTTGGCATATAATTTTTTAAACTATCCTCTTATGATACTCTTCATTTCTGTGGGGTCAGTAGTGATATCCCCTTCTTCATTCCTTATTTTGTGTATTTGCATCTGTTCTCTCTCTCTTTTTTTTTTAGTCTGGCTAAGAGTTTGTCAATTTTATTCATCTTCTCGAAGAACCAACTTTTGGTTTTGTTAATTTTTTTCTACTTTCTTATTTTCTATTTCATTTAGTTCTCCTCTAAGCTTTGTAATTTCCTTCTTTCTACTTCCTTTGGGGATAGTTAGTTGTTGTTTTTCTAATTCCTCCAGGTGTGCAGTTTGGTATTCAAATTTAGCTCTTTCTTCTTTTTTAATATATTCATTTATGGTTATGAATTTCCCTCTCAGTACAGCTTTGGCTGCATCCCATAGGTTTTGATATGTTGTGCTGTCATTTTTATTCGTTTCAAGATAGTTACTAATTTCTTTTGAGATTTCCTCCTTGACTCACTGTTTGTCTAAGTGTGTGTTTTTTAATTTCCATATCTTGTTTTCTGATGCTTACTGATTTCCAATTTCATTCCTTTGTGGTCAGAGAAACTTTTTATATCATCTCAATATCTCTGAATTCATTGAAAATTGTTCTGTGGTTAGCATGTTGTCTATCTTGGAGTATGATCCATGTGCACTTGAGAAGAATGTATATCCCACTATATTTGGGTATAGTATGCTGTATATGTCTATTAGGTCAGGTCCTCTAATGTATTATTGAGAATCTTTGTTTCCTTATTTATTCTCTGTCTATTTGTTCTGTCTAATGGTGATAATGGTGTATTAAAGCCCCCCACTATAATTGTAGGGACATTTATTTTTCCACTTCATTTTTCCACTGTTTGCCTCATGTATTTTGAGGCACCCTGATTAGGTGCATAAATGATAATGATTGTTCTCTCTTCTTGAAGGATTACCCCTTTTACTAATATATCGTGTCCATCTTTGTCTCTTACAATAGTTTGGCATTTAATGTCTCTTTTGTCCTTTTTTGGTTATTGTTTGCTTGTAAAATTGTTTTCCTGCCATTCACTTTCAGCCTCCTTGAATCCCTGGGTCTAAGGTGGGTTACTTGTAGACAGACATTAGATGTATCATATCTCCTTATCCATTCTGCCAGTCTGTCTCTCTTGACTGATGAGTTTAACCCATTAACTTTCAGTGTTATTATTAGCAATGAATTTCTTATATCAGCATACTTTCTTTTGTTTTTTTTTTTTGTATGTTATTTATTGCTTTTATTTCTATTTTTGTCATTTTAGCTGTTCTTACACTCTCCTCCAACTCTCTTTCTCCTGTTTTTTTCCTTTCAACCTAGAGCTTCCTTTAGTATTTCTTGAAGTGCAGATTTCTTATTGGCATACTCTTTTAATTTCTGTTTATCTGTGAATATTTTGAAGTCTCCATCATTTTTGAATGCCAGTTTTGCTGGATAGAGAATTCGTGGCTCGAAGTTTTTTTCTTTTAGTGCTTTGACTATGTCATACCACTGTCTTCTTGCCTCCATGGTTTCAGATGAGAAATCAGCACTTCACCTTATTGTGCTTCTCTTGTATGTGATGGTTCTCTTTTCTCTTGCTGCCTTGAGTATTTTCTCTTTGTCTTGAGCACTGGACTTTTTGATAATTTTATGTCTTGGAGTAGGCTTGTTGGGATTTGTACAGTTTGCGGTGTGCTGTGTTTCTTGGACATGTACATCCATCTCCCTCATTAGGGTTGGGAAGTTTTCAGCCATTATTTCCTTCAACAGTCCTTCTGTTCCCTTTCCCTTCTTTTATCCTTCTGGGATGCCTATAATGCATATATTTGTGTACTTTGTGTTGTCGGTTAAATCCTTAAGTCCCTGCTGGATTTTTTCTATCTTTTTGTCTATCTGTTTGATTTCAGATGTACTATCTTCCACATCACTAATTTTTTCTTCTGCCTGTTCAAATCTGCTGTTATGTGATTCCAGTATCTTTTTGATTTCTTGGATTGTGCTATTCATCACCATCATATCCGTTATGTTTTTATGTATGTTTATAATTTCTTCAGTATGTTCTCCCAGTGTCTTCTCAATATCCCTAATCTCTTCCTTCACTTCATTAAATTGGTCCATGATATTTGTTTGGACAGCTTTGATTAATTGTTTGGTTTTCTGCATCTCTTCCTGGTTTTTAGTTTGTTCATTGTACTAGTCCATGTCTTCCTGTTTCTCAAAACTGTTTGTAATTTTTTGTTTCCCTCTGGTCATCATTTTATCTTAATGGATTTATTCAGTTTATTACCTTCTGTCTCTGCTCTAGAGTTTTATTTAGCTGGTGGTTCTGTGTGTGTGCTAAGTTTTCTCTTTGACACTTTGCTCTTCTTGTCCTTTTTCTTTGCTTTTTTCTATGTTCTCTTGAAGGAAAAAGTTTAGGACCCAAGGAATCAAAAGGGGTTAGAAAGGAAAAAGGATAATAGTAATATTGATTAAAGTTAGAAGAAGGGACTTATAAGACTTAGTAAAATGAATATTTAACTCATGTATGCAGTGTAAAGTAAAAGGGGGAAAAAAAAGTGGAATACCTACAATGGAATGGGAAACCAACAAGAGGAAAGTATATAGTATGACTTAAAAGCCCAGAATGATGAGGAGAGAGAGAAAGAGTAAAGAGAGGGCTTAAAGGAAAAAGTTAATAATAATAATAATAATAATAATAATAATAATAATAATAATAAAGAAAATAGAATAGACAGGATAGAAATTGATACTCATGAAGTTGCGGACTTCTGAAAAAGGTAGAATGTAAGAACCACAACAGAAAGCAGAAGGTAGAAAGATGAAAGAAAGAAAAGAAGTAAGAGATAACATTGGTAGACAAAATCAATATACACATAGAATGGGAAATCAAGGAAGGAGAAGCACAGCAAAGAAGAAACAAGCTAGCAGCACCTAATTTTATAAAAAGGTGGGGGGGGTGGAGGAAAGAGGAAAGAAAAGCAAGAAACAAACAAACAAATGAAGAAAAACCAAACAAACACACAAACAAGTGGTTAAACAAAGCTAAGGAAGAACAGCGTTCCTTCTTGGACCCTTGTGGAGCCTCTCAGCCTGCTTGTGTTCATCAATCAATTACACTGCAGGCTTCTAGCTGCAGGTTTTGAGGCAGATTTTAGCGATTAAACTAAGTTAATTTTTTAAAAGTAACCTTCTATTTTATTTATTTATTTATTTATTTATTTATTTATTTATTTATTTGAGAAATAAGGGACAGCAAAGAAGTCCTCTCTCACCACCCCCTCTGCTGAGGGCACTCTAAATAGGCTTGTGGAAAGTTTTCAAACACTTTCCACTGCCTGGCCTCCCCAGGGGAGCTTAGACTCTGATACTAGTCAGAGCAGAATGATAAAATTGGCTGACTCAACTCCCTCCTGAGCCAAGCCTTGTATTACAGGGTGGTTAGGTAAATCAGGGTTCCTCAGGAGATTTGCCTCTTACCTCAGCCTGATGCCACTTCAAGCCAGCTGATTTGCTCCCCAAACCTGAAAGGCGGTTCAGATAGCCAAACCCACAGAAAGAAAACCACTCTCCACCGTCTGCCAGAACTCTCCCACTCTCAGAGAATGCTCCCCCCACACCGGGTTACCCGTGGGAGTTGGGGCATATCACTCGGAAGCTAAGTAAATCAAACTTCCTCAGCAAATTCGCCTCTCCCCTCAGTCTGGTGCCACTTCAAGCCGGCTGATTTGTTCCCCAAATCTGCAAGGGGGCCCAGACAACCAAACACACAGAGAGGAAACCCTTCTCCACCTTTTGCCCAAACCCTCCCACTCTGAGAGAATGCTCCCTCTCACCAGATTGCCAGTGGGTGTCAAGGCTCAACATCCCCTTTGCCCTGAAGGTTGGGCTTAGCTGGCTGGGGAAAAAAATCACTATTTTATCTTTAGCAATCCACCTCATTGTCCAGCTCCCTCCACATCAATGTCCCTAAGGTTCTCACTCTGTGGGCTTCCAGAACAGACCACATGGGCAGGCTCCTGTCCCCAGTCATCTGCCCTCTGTGAAAGAGATGATGAGTGCCCACCTAAACTGATGCTATCTTGCCCCTCCTTCCTCAATTTCTTTTAATTCTGTTCTACTCTTTGTCATTTCTTTCTTATTGCTTGTGTTTGTTTTTAATTTACTCTTCTTTTTCTAGTTCCTCCAGATGTGCAGTTAGGTCTTTCATTGTAGCTCTTTCTTCTTTTTAATGTAGGTATATAGGGCTAAAAATTTCCCTCCTAGAACTGCCTTTACTGCATCCCATAAGTTTTTATATATTGTATTCTCATTTTCATAAGCCACATTCTGTTTCTCCTCCTAAGTTTTACGTTGTACATTTGACTGAGCCATAGTTTTATTTCTTAGTACAGTTTGTAATTTTTTGCTGATATCTAGGCATCTAAACAGATAGGTTTATTCTGTTGATCAGTTTCTCTCTCTTGCTTAAGGTTTTATTTTTGCTTGTCTTTGTGTTAAATTGTTGACGTTCAGGAACTAGGTCCATGAAAATGGTGCCGTGGATGAGAAAGAAGCAAGAGATAGCTGGGGTCAGGGGACCATCCATCCAAGGGGAGAAGGGTCCTGCTGCATAAAACTTTGCGGCTTTTATTTAACTTTAGAACAAAGAAAATACAAGTGAACATGTGCAAAGGTAATAGATAGTGATGGGTTACACGTTACTAAAGTCATCAAATCTTTAGGGTTAATGGTTTAGTTCACCTTACATTCCTGCACATAACAGACCTCGTTAATCATCATCTGACATATACCAGATACACTCCTTGAAGCACAGAATGCTTCTCCACCAGGCTCGTACCAGATCTTATCTTAGTGTCTTGAGACTAGAGATGCCTGTCCTATACATACCAAGGCAGCCTGCTTTCTGTCACGAGTCATGGCCTTTAATTAAACTCCCTCATTAAATTTGTCTTTTGACACTCAGTTCCACTTATTCTAAATCTTTAGAATTGCCCATTTTTAAACCAAAAAGCAAACAAAACAACAAAAACTAATACAAAAGCAAAAGCAAAAAAAGCAATTTCTCCCCTCTCAGGCTACAGTATTCTGACTAGGCTCTACCTTATCAGTCACCCATGCCCACAAATCAATCACCCCATGGCCCACCTCCCCACAGGCACCCAAATGATGAAACGGAGCAAAAAAACCTGTCATCCCTCTCACCCTGTCAAACCTCCAGGTCTGGCTAGGTTCCCCCTAATCAACTGGGTCATTTTATGGGTCCCCTCTTCCCTCGTGCTGGCTAGGCACTCCAATGCCAGCCTGACCACCACCAGCTGGCCTTGCCCTTGGTGCCTGTCTGTGCACCCCTACATTGCCTTGATTGCCCCACAGACTACTGCTTCCTTTAAATGACAAAGAAATGCCAAGGAAGTGTCCAATGATAAAGGAGATACATACATGTGTGTGTTTATTCAACATAAGATTTTATATTTATAATTTAAACATGTATATAATAGTAAATGGAAGTTTAAGAAAGTTATCAGAAATCTGTTAGAAAGTCTATCACCAATCATCAAATTAAAAACTAACAAGAGACATAAAAGATAGCTATAGTGAAAGTAATAACATAATACTATTACCTGATATGGTTTTTCTGTTTGCATTGTTGGCATTTTTATGACTAAGCATCTATCACTTTCAGACCTGAATCTACCCTCTCTTTTTAAAAATTTTATTTTAATAGGTTTTATTTAAGTAATATAATCCAACTTCATTAATTTGAACTTTTCAAATTTAAAATCTAAAGCCATGTAACTCTGGACAGGAAAGTTTAGGTAATCCATGGAAGAATATAGAATATTGAAGTTCATTAAGAGAATGCGTTACTTTGAAGCTCTCTACACATAAAAGGCACACAATAATTATTAAACACCTAATGAACATTAGAAGTCTCAAGTTCTTCCTATTCATGATTTACATGCTAATTGCTTTAAAAGAATCCTAATTTGGCAAATTGGTCATTTTAGTTCAAGCAAATTATTTGCATATGTTCTCACTTTTGCTGATAAAAGGTGAGCTGCCTGAGGGTATTTCTTGTCTTGTTTAGCTGTGTATTTCTCAATGGGCATAAAATACTGCCTATGCCAAGTATCCTGAAAAAATATTTGTAAAATTCATCAGACTGCGTGAAGTACTTGAAGCTAATTCAGTTGCCTTATAGTTCACATTTTTTCACTACTTTGTTCTGATTTTTTCACACAATTAGTCCTACTATTCTATACTTCCCAAAAGCAAACTGTCTACCCCTTTATCAACTTGAACAAATTTATATTTAATAAAAATAATAACAAATATTTTCCATTTGTAATTGTTAATCTATGGTACGCAAAACCATTCCCTTACTTCTGGGACTGATGATTACTGCTGTGCAACTTCAGCCTTATTTTATTTATTTATTTATTTATTTTTTGTGCCCCCCTTTTCCCAGCTAGGAAATATTTCCACTCCCTTCTGAATCCTCAACAATCAGTCCCTGTTAGTAACTTCAGCCTTATTTAAGGGAACTGAGCCCCCTGGACCCGTGCAATGCAGCAGCCTGGTCATTTCCTTTTCTGGCTCAGGATGTAGGAAACCTAATTCATAAGATTCTCATTCAGCTACAAACAAGAGATGTATCGTTGACCACTATTTTTCAAAAGATTACAAAGATTCACTATTTTGTTTAGAAGAGCAAAGAATAAAAACATCTGGGGTTTAGTTTAATCCTCCAGTATTGTCAGAACAAAAATCAAACTTCTTTTATAGTGTTATAATGCCAATGTGGGCCTTTAGTTCTTAATGAATGAACCTTTGAAATATTTCTTTATAAGGTTAATAATTGTCTTTGCAATTTTTCACTGAGTAATTAAATATTTTGTCCATTTACATTCACATTTAATTACTGCTTTGTGTAAGATATTCATAATTTTTACAGTTTCAGTATGAACGTTTAACTTGTAATGACAAGATGTGGGTTCTAGTACCAGATCTTCTAATTAGTTGTATGGCCCTAGACAAGCCATTTTAGATTCCTGCTTTCACCCAGATCAAACAAGGATAATCATAATTTTTTAATCTACCTTATAGGTAAGAAGACAAAATTTATATGAAAAGATTTTGCTAATATCATTAAACAAATGGAAGGTAAAATATGTTAAGTTTTATCATATTAACCATTTTCTAACATTTGGTTGACATTTTTATAGTTTAATCTTAATAAAGATTGCATACTTTCAAAACTACAAAATTCAGTAGTTAAAAAGGCAAATTAAAATATTAAAGCTAGTTATAACAATAAATCCATTCATCCATGGCCTCATTTGTTCACATTAAGAAATAATCATTATAAAAATAGGTAAAATTTCATGAAAATATTCCTATATATTCTAGCTTAGAAGTTCATGCCCATATCAATGGACTGTCTGGCGTCGGCCACTGTATCAGGTACACGAACAGTCCTATTGTCCATAGACTTTGCCAGACGGATTTGGCAACCCAACCGTGATTTGCCTGCTAGCCCATAGGCCAGATCAAGCATGTTATTTTACTCATCAGTGATTGCTTCTAACTTCTCAAATATGTACTCTTCAAAGATGAGATGACACGGCAGGCTAAGGTTCCCTCACATGCACCAAAACTATTAATATCTAGATTATTTTGAACCACAACATCTAGCAGGGAGTCACCCACTTTTCCTCTGGGTGGTTAATGTTTCACCATCACGGTTTATAAAGTGGACGGTATTATCTTCTGAGGTGCTCTGCGCTTGCGCCGAAACGCTCTGCCGCCGGCTAGCCCTTGTGCTCCCCCAGGCCTCCTGTCTCCCCAGGCGTCGGTAGACTTCTGCTCGGGGTCAGCGAGGAGCAGCCACAGGCGTGGCAAGAGAGGAGTAGAGAAGACACGCGGGAACCAGGCCCTGCTGCCGCCGCTATATCCCGCGACTCTCTCTTCTCTTAATTTAGTAAAATCCTCTTTACTCAGCTTACAAATTGGGCCTGCTCCAGCAATATTGAAAATATCTTAGAGGTGATATATATTTATATAAATATTAATTTTATATACTAATTCATGTAATTCATACATCTATCATTAGATATTTTATTCTCCTTTCAAATATAGGAGTTGAGTGTCCTAGGATTATAAACTTCAGTGGAAGAAACAGGTTATAACCCAAGTCACTCTACTTCTGAGTTATGTGTTTTTAATTGTTTTGCCTACATTTAAAGTTTGTGACTTGAGACACTGGCTTAATTATGGATTTTATTAGTGAATACATTTTAAATTGCAAATTTAGAACACCCCCTTCCCCTCATATGAAACCAAAGACTTCTTTGTTTTCTCTTGGTTGATGAAGAAGACATATTTGCCTGAGTAAGTACTGATGAGTCTCCCTAAGTCATAATTAATTAGAAGTTTAATTTTGCTTTAAGAAAATAATCATATTTTATCATCCTATTAGATGCATTTTCTCATTGTGCTATTTTTTAAAAAATATTTTTAAAAAGATACTTAGGTTACATAAAATGCTACATAAAAAAATATAAGTTATTCCCATATACCCTACTCCCCCCACCTCCCACTTTCCCCCATATTAACAACTTATTTCATTACTATGGTACATTCATTGCAATTGATGAACACATTTTGGAGCATTGCCACTAAGTATGGATTATACTTTACATTGTACTTTTTTAAAAAATATTTTAAAAGATGCTTAGATTACATAAATGTTACACAAAAATTACTTGGATTTTCATGTTCCCCACCTCCCACACCTCCCATAACATCCCACATAAACATCTTTTATTAGTGTGGCACATCACCTGCAATGGATATACACATCCTGGGGCTTTGCCACTAAGCATGGACCATAGTTCACATTGTAGACCCCACAGTCTCCCACAAAGTTCTGCATGTTATATGCTGATGTAAAATGCCCTATATCTGTCGTTGTAATGTAACTCAGGATAATTCTCAAGTCCTGAAAAAGCACCTGTATTACAACTGCTTTTCCCTTCCCTGCCCCAAAAGTGTCCAGTGGCCACTGTCTCACCCTCACTGTTATAATTTCTTCCATTGCTTGAATCACATTATGTCTACAACAGAATACCATTAAGTCCACTCTAGTCTATAGCTCTTTCCCCAATCCTGAGGAGTTTGGGATGGTGATGTCCACTCCACCTCCAAGTGAGAGGGGGCTTATATCCCATGGGTACGATGGATGGGATTATCCTGCCTGCAGCTGCAGGCTTTCTGCATTCCCTGGGGTGGCTGTTGTCCATCATCGTCTCCTCACCAGGTGACTTGGGTGAGTCCATTGAGCTGTAGAGTAGGAGTTGCAGTTCCACTGAGATTTCAGGCATAGCTGGCACATGGGCAGGCCCGAGGCTCCAGTCTCTGGAAGTACACCTACAAACTCCAGCATCACATATAGGTTTGAATAGAAGGGACTGATGGACCATGTGCAGGGAGGACTTATTTGAGTCCAAATCTGTCACTCTCAGGAGTACAGATTCCAAACTATAGTCTACTAATAAGGCATCAATCTCTGGAGCTATCCACCCTTATATAGGACCCGGGCATCTCCAGAGGCCTCAGGAGCCCCTCTGTGTGGGATGATATCCACTTTGGTGTTCTATGAGATCTTATTGAGGTGTGCGTAAGCATTACCTCAGGGATGACCTCCCGACTCTCTTTGAAGTCTCTTAGCCACATGAACTCATTTGTCTTTACCTTTCCCCCCTTTTATTCAAGGTCTTTTTCCAGTCATATTGCCTGTTGGCACTTGGTATTAATCCCTCCTTATCAGGGAGGCTCATCCCCGGGAGTCATGTCACACGCTGGGTGGAAGGTAATGCATTCATATGGTGAGTTTGGCTTAGAGAGAGGCCACATTTGAGCAACAAGGAGGCTCTCAAGTGGCAACCCATAGGCACCCCATAACAGTAGGCTAAGTTTCAATTACAAGAGCAAAGACTCATAAGGCTAGTCATCAATAACAGGAACCCATCAATGGAGCCTCCTCCTTTGCCAGACACTGCCCCTGCACTCGGGGGACCGTTGCTGCTCCCTTGAAGAATGTGGCAGTGCCCTCCTGGCTGGGAATTCCCTCATTTATTGAGTGATTGTCTACACACTGTGACCATGCCCCACCCCTTGATCATTTGAACAATTTTATGTATCTTTCATGTACAAGGTGAACTTCCTCCAATGAAACCCTCATCCCAGACACCCCCTACCATGATCTTCTCCTGCCCCCTCTGTAACCCTTCTGTGATCCAAAACTTCTTTGAAGATGAAGGCCATATAATAGCCAAATACAATTAATAGGAAACTGAAATAATAAAGATAAGTTTAAATGTAAGAGACAAAATACATGGCAACTTTAAAATAACACTAGAAATAAAATAAAATTAAAGGATTGGGATATGCAATAAATGGGAAAAAATTTAAAAATTAAAATTTTTTTTTTACATTTTTCCTTTTATCACTGCATTATTGGGTGTCCAGTCTGTACTGTGGCCCCTGCCCCCTCTCACTCCCCAGTGTCTCCCAAATTTTCATTTAATTTTCAAAGAAGTTTTAGGTCACAACAAAGTCACACACAGAATACTAGAGACTCCCATATATGCAACCTCCTTCCCCTTTCCTCATCCCATATTAAAACCTTTTTTATGTGAATGGTAGCATTGTTAATAACTGTGATACAGATAATGAAGCTTAGCTACTACACATTGTCAATGGTTTACAGTATAGTTTACAATTTAGATGGTACAGTTTAATAATTTTCGATGATTTTTACCATTTCCTCTGTCCATCACTGTAAGGTAAAGAAAAACATTTCCCATGACCACTAAATACCCCCTGTTTGATCTTTTCTGTTCCTTCCTCCCCATCCCCCTGGGGCTCATGACACTCCCCTGTCTTGACTCATTGGATGACAAGATTCATAGTTACATGCAACAAGAGGTCTTGACACGCTGATTATCCTCTATTATTAGGATCCATCTTTGTGCCTAAGAGACACCCACCTGTCTGTTTCTGGGTGAATTGGTCCTCCCAAAGATGGGGATCCATCTTCTTCCCACTCTCCATGTGGGTCTCCACTCCCCGAAACAAGACCTTATGACAGGATGAACACTCACACATTCCTCAGAAGCCTACTTCAGATGCACCCCTTCCTGAATGCCCCCCCAACCTACACCCTAAACCAGTGACACTACCTTGTCATACTGCCATAAGAGCATTCCCACCCCTTCACTTTCAAAGTCATACCCACAAATCCCATGTTCACCTAGTCCCCCTACCAAATCTCCCCCCAGTATACTTGGTATTCTAACCCACACTTCCTAATCTACCCACTTCTCAACCCTGCACCACCAAACCCAGTAATGTGTCTACCCACCTGTCCTACCCTTCAATATGCAACTATACTCTACCAATTTACCATAGATTATGTCCATATGCGTGACTGCTCACAACCTTCTCTTCTCTTTCTCTCCCTTGTTAACCTATCTTTCAGACAATGGTTCTCAGAGACTGCTCACTTTCTGCAATTCAAATCAGTGAGGTCATATACTGTTCATCCTTCAATGCCTGGCTTGCTTCACTCAACATAAGGTCTTCAAGATTCATCCATGTAATTCCATGTGTTAGCACTTTATTCCTTCTTACAGCTGAGTAATATTCCATTGTAAGTATGTACCACATTTTGTTTATCCGTTCTTCTGTTGATGGGCACCGGGGCTGATTCCAACTTTTGGCAATTGAGAACAATGCCGCTATGAACATTGGTGTGCATATATCTATTCGTGTCTTTGCTTTCATTTTTTCGGGATACATACCCAGCAGTGGAATCTCTGGATCACATGGAAGATCTATTGTTAGATTTCTGAGGAACCACCAAACTGTCATCCACAGTGGCTGGACCATTCCACAATCCCATCACCAGTGGATGAGGGATACTGTTCTTCCACATCCTCTCCAACACTTATAGTCTGATGCTTTTTTTAATAGCTGCCATTCTGATGGGTGTAAGATGGTATCTCCTTGTAGTTTTGATTTGCATTTCTCTAATAGCTAACGATATTGAGCATTATTTCATGTGCTTTTTAGACATTTGTATTTCTTCATGGAAGAAGTGTCTTTTCAGGTCATTTGACCATTTTTTAAATGGCTTGTTTGTCTTTTTTATTTTCGAGGTGTAGGATTTCTTTATATATGCAGGATATTAGGCTCCTATCAGATATATGGCTGCCAAATATTTTCTCCCATTGGGTAGGCTGCCTATTTATTTTCTTAATAACATCCTTTGATGTGCAGAAGTTTTTAATTTCGAGGAGATCCCATTTATCTATTTTTTCTCTTGCTGCTCGTGCTTTGGGTGTGAAGTTCATGAACCCATTTCCTATTACAAGGTCCTATTGATGCTTCCCTACATTATCTTCCAAGGTCTTTATGGTTTTGGCTCTTATGTTTAGATCTTTGATCCATCTTGATTTGATTTTTGTATAAGGTGTGAGATGGTATTCCTCTCTCATTCTTTTGGATATGGATATCCAGTTCTCCATGCACCACTTGTTAAAGAGGCCCTTCTCTCCCAACTGAGTGGGCTTGGTGGCCTTGTTGAATATCAGATGACTGTATATGCAAGGATATACAGTCTGATATATCAGAACTCTCAGTCTGGTTCCATTGGTCAGTATGTCTATCCTTGTGCCAATACCATGCAATTTTGACCAGTGTAGCTTTTTAGTATGTTTTAAAGTCAGGTAATATGATACCTCCAACTTCATTTTTCTTTTTCAATATGTCTTTGGAAATTCGGGGCCTCTTACCTTTCCAAATATATTTTGTAGTTAGTTTTTCCAGTTCCTTAAAAAATACAATGTTGATTTTTATTGGGATTGCATTAAATCTGTAGATTATTTTGGGTAGGATAGACATCTTGATGATGTTTTTCTTCCTATCCATGAACAGGGATTATTATTCCTTTTATTTAAGTCTTCTTTGATTTCCTTTAACAGTGTTGTGTAGTTTTCTGTATATAAGTCCTTTACGTATTTAGTTAAATTTATTCCTGGATATTTGATTCTTTTAGTTACCATTGTAAATGGTATTTTTTTCCTTGATTTCCTCCTCAGATTGCTCGTTATTGGTGTACAGAAATGCTACTGATTTTTGAGCACTATCTTATACCCTGCAATGTTACTGAACTCCTTTATAAGTTACAGAAGCTTTATTGTAGGTTTCTCAGGACTTTCTACGTATAGGATCGTGTTGTCTGCATATAATGAAATTTTTACTTCTTCCTTTCCAATTTGGATGCCTTTCATATCTTTTTCTTGCCTCAGTGCTCAAGCAAGTACTTCTAAGACAATGTTAAATAGGAGTGGTGATAGTGGGCATCCTTGTCTTGTTCCCATTCTCAGAGGGAAGGCTTTTAGGATTTCTCCATTGAAGATGATATTAGCTTTGGGTTTTTCATATATACCCTTTATCATATTCAGAAAGTTTCCTTCTATTCCTATCTTTTGCAGTGTTTTTATCAGAAAAGGGAACTGTATTTTGTTGATTGCTTTTTCTGCATCTATAGAGATGATCATGTGATTTTTTTCTTTCAATCCGTTTATGTGGTGTATTACATTGATTGATTTTCTTATATTGAAGCATCCTTGCATACCTGGGATGAAACCTACTTGGTCATGGTGTATAATCCTTTTAATATGCTGTTGAATGTGATTAGCAAGTATTTTGTTGAGGATTTTAACATCTAGGTTCATTAGCAAAATTGGTCTGTAATTTTTCTTTCTTGAGGTATCTTTGTTTGGATTTGGTATTATGGTAATGTTGACATCGTAGAATGAGTTAGGCAATATTCCGTGAACTTCTAGTTTTTGAAAGAGCTTAAGTAGAATTGGTGTTATCTCTTTCTGGAATGTTTGGTAGAATCCACCTGATCCTGGGCTCTTCTTAGTTGGGAGGTGTTTGATTACTGATTCTATCTCTTTACTTGTAATTGGACTGTTGAGTTCATCTATTTCTTCTTTCATCAATGTAGGCTGTTTGTGAGTTTCTGGAAACTTGTCCATTTCCTCTAAATTATCGTTCTTGTTGGCATATAATTTTTCAAAGTATCGTCTTATGATATTCTTCATTTCTGTGGGGTCAGTAGTGATATCCCCTTGCTCATACCTTATTTTGTGTATTTGCATCTGTTCTCTTTTTCTTTGTTAGCCTGGCTAAGGGTTTGTCAATTTTATTGATCTTCTCAAAGAACCAGCCTTTGGTTTTGTTTATTTTTTCTAGCGCTTTCTTATTCTCTATTTCATTTAATTCTGCTCTAATCTTTGTTATTTCTTTCTTCCTACTTCCTTTAGGTTTAGTTTGTTGTTGTTTTCCCAATTCCTTCAAGTGTGCAGTTAGGTCTTCAATTTTAGCTCTTTCTTCTTTTTTAATATATGCATTTATGGCTATGAACTTCCCCCTCAGGACAGCTTTCACTGCATCCCATATGTTTGAATATGTTGTGTTGTCGTTTTCATTAGTTTCAAGGAAGTTACTGATTTCTTTTGAGATTTCCTCCTTGTCCCACTGTTTGTCTAAGAGTATGTTCTTTAACTTCCATATCTTTGTGCCTAATCTGGTTCTCTTTCCCTTATTGATTTCCAATTTCATTCCATTGTGGTCAGAGAAATTACTCTGTATAATCTCAATCTTTCTGAATTCATTGATAGTTGTTCTGTGGCCTTGCATGCTGTCTATCTTGGAGTATGATCCATGTGCAAGCAAGAAGAATGTAAATCCTTCTGTATTTGGGTGTAGTGTTCTTTATGTCTATTAAGTCCAGGTCCTCTAATGTATTGTTGAGAGTCTTTGTTTCTTTATTGATTGATTCTCTGTCTAGATGTTCTGTCTAATGATGAAAATGGTGTATTAAAGTCCCCACTATAATTGTAGAGGCATTTATTTCTCCACTTTGTTTTTTGAGAGTTTGCCTCATGTATTTTGAGGCACCCCAATTAGGTGCATAAATGTTTATGATTGTTCTCTCTTCTTGAGAGATTACACCTATATATAGTGTCCATCTTTGTCTCTCACAATAGTTTTGCATTTAAAGTCTATTTTGTCTGATATTAGAATAGCTACTCCTGCCCTTTTTTGGCTATTGTTAGCTTGTAAAATTGTTTTCCAGCCATTCACTTAAAGCCACCTTGAATCCCTGGGTCGAAGGTGGGTTTCTTGTAGACAGCATATAGATGGATCATATTTCCTTATCCATTCTGCTACTCTATGTCACTTAAGTGGTGAGTTCCATCCATTAACATTCAGTGTTATTACTCGCAATGAATTTCTTACTTCAGCCATATTTTCTTTGGGTTAATGTATGTCATATGTTGTTTTGTTTCTGTTTTTGTCTTTTTAGTTGTTTTTAAACTCTCCTCCAACTCTCTCTCCCTTGTTTTTTTCCTTTCAACTTGTAGAACTTCCTTTAGTATTTCTTGAAGTACTGGTTTCTTCTTGACATACTCTCTTAATTTCTGTTTATCTGTGAATATTTTGAACTCTCCAACATTTTCAAATGCCACTTTGCTGGATAGAGAATTTGTGGCTGGAAGTTTTTTCTTTTAGTGCTTTGACTATGTCATACCACTGTCTTCTTGCCACCATGGTTTCCGATGAGAAATCAGCACTTAAACTTTCTGTGCTTCCCTTGTATCTGATGATTCTGTTTTCTTTTGCTGTCTTGAGTATTTTCTTTTTGTCATGAACATTGGACTTTTGACAAGTATATGTCCTGGAGTTGGGATTTATACTCTTTGGGGAGCACTGTGCTTCCTGGATCTGCACATCCATCTCTCTCAATAGGGTTGGGAAGTTTTCAGCCATTATTTCCTTCAACACTCCTTCTGCTCCCTTTCCCTTTTCTTCTCCTTCTGGGATGCCCATAATGCGTATGTTTGTGCATTTTGTGTTCTCGGTTAAATCCCCAATTCCCTGCTGGATTTTTTGTATCTTTTTGTCTATCTGTTTGATTTCAGATGTATTGTCTTCCACATCACTAATTCTTTCTTCTGCCTGTTCAATTCTGCTGTTATGTGAATCCAGCGTCTTTTAATTTCTTGAATTGTGCCATTGATCACCATCATATCCGTTATCTTTTTATGTATGTTTACAATTTCTTCAGTATGTTCTCCCTGGGTCTTCTTAATATCCTTAATCTCTTCCTTCACTTCATTAATTTGTTCCATGATATTTGTTTGGAAAACTTTGATTAGTTGTTCTATGTTCTGCATCTCTTCCTGGTTTTTAGTTTGTTCATTGGGCTGGTCCATGTCTTCCTGTTTCTCAGTGTGATTTGTAATTTTTTGTTGCTCTCTAGTCATTTTATCTTGATGGGTTTATTCAGTTGATTAGCTTCTCTATCTGCTCTAGAGTTTTATTTAGCTGGTGATTCTGTGTGTGTGTTAAGTTTTCTCTTTGACACTTTTTCTTCTTATTTATTTCCTTGCTTCTTTCTATGTTCCTTTGAAGGCAAAAGATCAGGGCCAGAGGAAACCAAAGATGTGAGAAAGGAAGAAGGATAATAGTAATATTGATAAAGGTTAGAAGTGGGGTTGTATAAGACTTAGTGAAATGAATATTTAGCTAATGTAGACAGTGTAGAGTAGTAGGAAAAAAAGTGGAGTACCTACCATGGACTGGGAAACCAAATAGAGGAATATATATATATAATGATTTAGAAGGCTAGAATGATGAAGAGGGAGAGAAAGAGTAAAGAAAGGGCTGAAAGGAAAAAGTTTATGTTAATAAAAAAAGAAGAAAACCAAATAGATAGAATAGAAATTGATACCCTTAAGTTGTGGGCTAATGAAAAAACATGGTATGTAGGAACCACAACAGAAAGCAGAAGGCAGAAAGATGAAGGAAGAAACAGAGATAGCTTGGGATACAAAATCATTATAGACAAAGAATGGGAAATCACCGAAGAAGCAGAGCAAAGAAGAGACAAGCTAGCATCACCAGTTTGCGGGTGGGCATCACGGGTCAAACCAGCCTTTTACCTGAGGGTGGGGCTCAGCCGTCTTGTGTTAACCTCCACGGGCAGGGTTAAAACTCATGAATCTCCACCAAGCGATCCACACTGCTGAGCTGCCTGCAGATAGATGTCCAAATCTTCTCGCTCCGTGCACCCACAACACAGACCCCAGGGCAGGACCCTGTCCCCAATCAGCTGTCCTCAGAGAGCTAGTCTGTGTGTGCCCTCCTAAACTGATGCCATCTTCTTGTCCTCATTGTACTATTTTTAAGATAAATTACATTACTAAGTTTATAATATGGATGTTTCTAACTTACCTAACATCAAAGAATGTTTTTCATACCTTGCAGCTGGATATGACTCCTTAAATATTTTATATGGGAATTTTGCCTTCACCTTTGCAACTGAATATAAATTATTGTTATTATTAGTTCAGGGTAAGATTCTATTTTGTTCTTTGTTTGCCTAGTCTTATATTACTTGGGTTTTGATAGCATGCTTATAGTGGCTTCAAAAAAATTGGAAAGAATACTTTCTATTTGTGCAATAGAAGAGTTTAAAATGCATATAAGTGAGATATTTAAAAATTGAAAGATTTTTATTTGTCATCCTCTTGAGAACTAAGGTTAAATGGGATTTGTGTGTGTGTGTGTGTGTGTGTGTGACTGTCTTTCTAGTTTTCTCTGCAAGAATCAGTTCCTTTGTTGAACAAATATTTGTTGAGCCACATGATATGACATGTGGAGTTCTAAGTATTGACAATGTAACAGTTAAACATAAATAAATAATAATTTTAAATATTTTCAGAAAATTCACATTTCAAAAAAATCAGTTTTTTTCCACTTTGTGATTTCTGTTAGTTTTTAGTTTTCTTTACAATTTTTAAGAATTCAAATTTATTGTTGTAATATTTTGTGTTTCCCTTTCATTCCTTACATTTCCCACCTTGTATTTATCTCTTTGTTTATTCTGCTTCATTAGCTTTGTCACGTGCTATTTTTTATATGTCATTGAAATCTTCAAAGTAATCCCTACCTTTCCTAACATTTCTCCTTATCACATGTGAATACATTCTCTTTATTCTTTATCCTTCATATTTTACTTAGGTTAACTTTTTAAAATTTTTGTCAATGTTTTTTGACTTGAATGTATATATTTATTTATTTTCAATTCTTCCTTTATTCTTAAATAAAATATTTAGTTATATGCCCCCCAAACCAGATATACCTATTGTATTAGTCAGCCAAAGGGGTGCTAATGTGAAATACCAAAAGTGGGTTGGTCTTTATAAAGGGTATTTATTTGGGGTAGAAGTCCACAGATACCAGGCCATAAAGTGTTAGGTTTCTTCTCTCATCAAAGTTCATTGCCACATGTTGGAGCAAGACAGCTGCTGACGTTTCCCAGGGTTCAGGCTTCATGTGTTCCTCTCTTCCCAGGGCTGTGTTTCTCTCCAGGCTTAGCTCTTCTGGTTCCTCCACTAGGTCTGCTGTAGACTATCAGGCGAATGGCTCACTTCTCTTCTCCTGGGGCCTTCTCTCCAACATCAAAACTCCAACATCAACACTGCTTCTCAAAGACTGCTTCCTCTGTCCTTTGCCTTGCCTTTTATATTCGATTCCCCACCCACCAAGGGGTGGGGCTCAATGTCCTATTGATGTGGCCCAGTCAATGCCCTAATCATAACTTAATCATGCCCAGATTAACAGATCAGTTTACAAGCATGATCCAATTATATTTTTGGAATTCATAATTACATCAAGCTGCCCAACTGCAACACCTGTAGAAGCAGTTAATTACTGAAGCTTTATCTGGCAAATTCTACAAAATTACTGATATTTTGTTCAGTAAGTTGTTCAGACAAGAAAATTATTTTCTAAAATGTATGAGCACATCACTAAAATTATGCTTATCAGTAAAACTATTTCCTTAAAATATGTTCATTTTACATGCATATGTAAATTTGTATATATATTTTTGTGTATATATAAAACATTTTAGTCATGTAAAAGAATGATTAGAATGCCAGAGAAATAATATTTAAAGAAATAGTTGGTGAGAATTTTCAAGAATTGAAAGACTTACATATTTAAATTTACATATCAGTCCATACTTTTAGAGTGGTATCATTATATTTATGGGAAAGTTTAAAGATAAAAGACATACTTACTATCTGTCAGAAAAATGCAGATCAGCTATAAAGGATAGATTGAATGAGAAGACTTCCGATCAGAATGGAGGTACAAAGGCAAGTAGATAAAGAAGAAATACTTTTGTATTGGTGGAGGGAGAACATGCTGAGGCAATGGTTGGTGGGCTGTCTAAAAAAAATTGTATTTTCAAACACACTTTCAAGAGGGAAGTAAAGAGTTGACATTAATAGTATAATAGATAATAGTATAAAAGATGATTATGATAATATGATAAAACTGATTTATGTGTATGTATGGCAAGGAGATTTAGAATTTAAAATAAAATTAATATGAAAGATATGCTGGTGGTATATGACATTTAAAATATGTTGTCAATTACCATATTTGTGGAATGAGGGAAGTAAAAATGAAAGTTTGCCATAAATAATTTATCCTAATGATCAGCTTTTTGTGATGAAATATAACAGTTTTAATATTGTCTAGGAATGTGCCACAATATGTGGATTTTTTACTTTATAAAATGTTTCCCAGTTTTCCTTTGATGGAATTGATGTGATGACCATACAAAGGATAAGCAAATTATCATTTTCCAGGTCTCTATCATGGTTTTGGTCCAAGTGGCATTGTCTGGGATCCATCGTGCTTTTTCAAGTAATCAATATGCTTATAATATAGAATCATTTCATGCAAGAACCTAGAGGATGTTGGATCTACAACAGAATTTGAGAAACTGAACAGTAGACCTCACAACAGAGTGGATTAGATAAATCAACATAAGTAATGCTTTTTTTTTTTTTTTTCTTATCATTCTTTTTTTTTTTTTTTCCTTTTTTTCTTTTTCTTTTTTATTATGGGTAAAAATCAAAATTCTCACAATACATAAAACATTTGCAAAATGATATATAAATATATGTGCATATATGTGTATTTGCTTACAAAAATGTTATATATATATATATATATATACATATATTTTAAGAGGTGCTTAGATTACCTAAAATATTACACGGAACCCACTGGGATTCCCATGTTGCCCACCTCCCACACCTCCCACCACATCCCACACAAACTTCTCCCACAGTGTGGCCCACCACCCTCAATGAACTTACACATCCTGG